>PVJI01021417.1:0-27087 GCA_004026765.1 Micronycteris hirsuta
GCAATCCCCAGTTAATCCAAAACTCCAGTTAATCCATGTGGCACTTTCTCATGGCCCACCAGCAAGAGTCCTTTCACCCCTTTTCTTCCAGGCAAAGTCTCTGCTGCTTCCTAGGCCGCGTGCCAAAGGAAGGCACCCAAAGCCACGTGGTCCTGCCTCTGTCTCTCAGGCTGAGGGGTCCCCACTCCTCCAAATCCTCGTGGTCCAAGAGAGAGATATGGCTGCTGTGCCTGAGTTTAAATCCCCCGCGCCAATCTTCCTCTGCAGCCCCATTTCCGACTCCTCCTTCAATTGGCTACACCTGCCAGCACTTCATATTCCTCTAGCTTTTTTGGGCTGCCATGTTAGCTGTGGGCAGGGGTGGCCCCATGGCACAGAGCCAACCATCTCCAAGTTTTCACACAGGTGCTGTGTCTAGGGGGAGTTGCCTCTCGGCTACATCTTGGGTGGAAGTCTCTTCCATCCCCCTGGCTCAAAGCATGGCCATAGGATTTAACATATCTATACAACCAGTTAGAGGTTATAGATATATTAAATGACCATGCCAGAGGCTAGCTGCAAAGCTGTTGCCATACCAAACAGCTCTGAATGGCCCTGGTCCATGTCCCCCCCCCCCCCCAGTTCAGACTTGTGGGGGTGAGGACATTCTATATACATATTTCTAATATTTCCTGGATACTTTGAGTTCTGGACCCCATTGAAAATCCTTGTTTGGGCACATTTCTTGGCTGCACCCTGTAACAAATGTACTATAGCAATTGTAAACTAAAAAGAGCTAATGATTCAATTAAGGAAGAAATTGAAGAAAAAAGAAGTGAAGGTTTTATAAAGATGCTATTTAAAATTTGAAGAATATCCAGTTTTTAAAAATTATACTCCTGGTATTTAAAAAACATGCTGATTTTATTTGCTGGATCTTTCCTGAACCTTTGAACCCAAGGTCTTGCAATATTAATAGCAGGTGTTGGTGCATGCTCTCTTTTGACTATTTTTATACCCCTCTCTGCACTGAAGGTTCTTCTTAGCATATGGCGGACATCTCTGAGGACCCTTTGCAATATCTATTTATTTAAGCCTTTTCTTTGGTTCCCACACATCCTTCAGCATCAGCTGCATTCCCTTTGAGCTCCCCTGCATTATTCTTTATTTCCTCCATCCTGGGGATCCCTGTCAACCCCATCTTGCTAAAACTTCACCTTACCTTAAAATCAGTGCCTATACTTGAACAACAATACAATAATTTTTAAAAATTCAGTGTCTATATATTATTATTCCAGTCCATGCCTCTCTCTCTTTTCTTAGGCCCTACCAGCCTAACAGGAATTAAACATTTTTTTCTTTAGTTCCTACCACCCCTTACCTGAAACTCCTTGTTTTCCTTTGATTCCCAATACCCCTTTCATATTTCTTATCTTTAGGTTTTAAGCTATTGTCATCATTTTACCTAATAGATCCAAGTAAGTCATACCTGACTGCCACACGTAGGTTCCTAATGACTTCCTGTCAGGGCTGGCTTCCTGGTCACACAAACAGTGCTGTTGCACAGTGACTGAGCTCAGAAGGGGATTGCACTAGGGGTTAAATGCTCTGTGGTTGCTGTTTTGAAATTCTTAATAATTTTGTCTCTGCACTAATGATTTTAAGTAAAGTTTATTAATACAGGGAGTGTGCATTGTGGGCTCCATTCTTTGGTGGGCAGAACCTCTCTGCCACTACATTGGGACTTAGTCTGAGATGCCCGTATCCCTACACCCTGGCAGTCTAAACCCATCGAGACCTCCTTCTCCTGGCTCTGACTCAGAGGCCATGGCCACACTCCTCTGCCTATGAGTGTGTGTGGGGAGGGGCAGGGCCCAATTAGCATGCCTCAAGTGTTTTTCAGAGCATGCATGGCAGAGGCTGTGGGCACTCTGAGCAGTCCACCAGAGGTTGGTTCTCCATGGGACCAAAGCTCTCATTCCTGTTCAGGTTCCTAGCTCCCCTGAGTAGAAGTTTATATATCTTTGGGCATTGCCCTGCTGCAAGTATCCCTGGCCACATGAGTACTCTGTAGGCCAGCTCAGTGTCTTGCTTGGACAGAAACTTTCTACCTCTTTCCAAATGAGTCTGGTTTGCATTCCTGTCTTTTGACGCACCTGAGGAATCCTGCAGGGGTGAGCTACGATATATGAATGATGCTAATACTTAAATGTTTATTTTTTCTTTACTTAGAATAACAGCACTTAGAAAGTAAAACCACCATGACAAATGGGGACGGGAGGGGAAAAGAAAGAGAGAGAATCATTAATTCAGCACTTTTTATCTGATTTTTTAAAAACCAAAACTGCTGCATCTTCATTTAAACAAAAACTGCTGCTGTACGTTGATTTTGCACTGAGCACACAGACACTGTTATCTCCAGGTTCCGGGACACGGACCACCAACCTCAGAGCCACGGCTCGTGGTCTTACTTCAGCACTTCTTTTCTCTGCCCCATTTGGTGTGTAGCTTCATTCTTGTAACTTGCAGGCCATTCACTCATTCCCTTTTAAAATATTTTGAAGTTAATAAGTCGTTAGTTGATTTTAAAAATACTTATACTAATAGTGATTATATAGATACTATTGAATTATTAAGGTTGCACAGAAATTTTAATAAATTAATAACTGTGAGCAACGGACTCTGTTAAATGCCTCTTTGCTTGAAATACCTAGCGTGTTTTCCCTTTTCCTGAGTGGATATTGAATAATGCAGTTTATAAATTAAACTGGACCCAAAGAATTCTCCAATTTTTCTTCTTTAACATTGCAAAATATCAAAAGTTACTAGAATGGGATGTTGGGAACCGTTCTGCCTGTCTTCAGAAGCTGTAACCCCACATGGCTACGGCTGAGTAAAGAGACCTTGGGACCATAAGCCATTCAGGAGAAAAATCTTATCTTCTTGGTGGGGGCACCACCTCTGCCCCCTTTACTTCACCCTGCTTGGCCCCCAGGTGGATGACTGGTTAGCCAATGATGGGTAAGATTCCTTAAGGGAGGGACAACCTAAGACAGATATGGTCACACAGGGACCCTCAGGGAAGGACTTGGGGGGCTATAGGAAAAAGGGGTGATGGACCCTTGTCCCTGGGCTCCGACACAGCCTGAGTCCTCATTCTGTCTTTGAGAACTCTCCTAATCTCTTTGCTGCCTTACTTCCCCTACCTGATTTAAGCCTGAAACAATGCCTTACACCTGAAACAATGCAGGAGGTGGGTGCAGCCCTGTTCTAGAAAGGGCAGGTTCTCCAGGGTGATCAGGCCTAAGAAAGAATGCATAAAATCCCGTGAAACTGGCTTTGCTAAAACCCTCAATTTAAATGATAAAGGTCCAAGCACAAAATGAGTTTCTTTCCCCAAAGTTTCATGGCCCTTTAGCTATCTGACCCTAACTCAAAATAAGCCCTCAGAGTTCATTGAATGTTATCTATCCTTTGATCATTACTGCCTGACAATGATTGATGAGCTTTATGTTTATACCCTGTATTTATATGCAAATTAAACCAACAAAAGCCCATTGAAGAAAAGACTCCTGGCCCTTCTCCTTTGAGTGATTGGCTACCTTTCCTGCCCAAGCAGACCTTGTCTTAGACTTATCTTCATCTGTGGCAGCCAGAGGGGCCCTGCAGGCGGAGCCCTCCCACAATGGGATTTCTAATACTTGGAGGAGGTAACTGAGCTCTGGGAGGGGTACCCTTGAACAGTTGAAAGAATGGGAAATCGGATACAGAATACTTACATTGAGGTATAGTCTGAGTTCATTGCTAGGAGCCTTCTACAAAATCTGGTAACATCTCTTAGATTTACTTACATTGTCTATACTATAGAAAGAAGAGTACTTTTCACATGGGAGAAGAAATGATGATATGGATATTAATGTATTGAAAATACTATGTAAAATTTATTATTCATTGATATATATTATCTTCATAATTCTTTTTAGAGGACTTGATAGATAGAATATTGGAGGTTTTTTCGTAGCTCCTGTTCTCCCACCAAGCTTTAAAACCCCAAATACTGAACATCTGGTTTGGCAATGTGAGGTGCTGTGGGGGAGCAGAAACCACCACCTCAGAATACGCCACTTGGCATGTGGATTATTTCCAGATGAAGATAATTGGGGCCCAGCAGACTCAGGAAGATCTTTTTATCTCCCCCATAACTGTTTCAAAGAATTTTGATAGGGCGTTTGTACCAGAAAGAGAGCTATCAACAAGATGACTTTTCATATTGGAAATGCATAGCAAATACTTGTTTGCCAAACATTTGCTCTTCTCCCATTTCTGTGAATGGCCTCCCTCCCCTCTGAAGCCCCAGACCCCTATCACTTCTCCTTAGCTCAGGATTGTATGAAAGCCTCAATCACCAACTGCTGGGGGGCCTTGTTTTCATGGGGCTCCTGTAAGTACAAAATATGTTTCTCTCCTGTCAATCTGTCTTATCTCTGTGTAATCATAGATCAGTCAAAGAACCTCAATGGAAGAATAGAAAAGTTTTCTACCCCTACAGTACCAACTCCATACATTTAAGTAAATCAGAATTTTTTTTTCTAACAATGTCATATGCAAAAGATTATCTTCTATCCCACTATGCTTATGTTTCATTTTATATTGCAGTCTTAACATTTTTATGTCTTGAATTTTCTTCTCTTATATCAGTATACAATGGGACACAATGAAATGATTATTTAATTAATTGTTTATTTCTGATAATGTGATTGTTTTCAACTTTTCAATGTTATAGCAAAATTGTGATGAAATCTTGAGGCTAAATTTTATTAAAATATTATTATTTACTTAAATTTCATTCTTAAGTAATGTAATTGTTAGCTTGAGGATGACCAAGACTTTTTGATGCTGAACTGTTTTATTTTTATTTTTTAATGTGTAAGAGGATTTAAAGAAGTTAACCAACATAGGTTATCTTAAAACAACCTGCTAGTTATCACTCAAATGTGTAATACATGATTAATTTACTTATTTAATTGAATTTACTAGGCTGTTTTCAACATTTATTAAGAGTAATTGGAATACTAAGTAGCCATATTCTTATGTTAGGAACAGAAAAGGATTGAAGAAGCATATACAATCTTGATGAATTCAAGAAATTCAAGAAATTAAATAAAATATTTTTCCACTGTGCAAAAAATAGTGTATGCCATGCATACCAAGTTAACAAGGAAAATGTTACGTAGGGCCCAGGATACTTTGTGATGTCTATAGTAGCATGGTTTAATTACTTTTTGCTTAAATTTAGGTAAGGTAAATTAAGATCATGATCAATAAAGAAATGACAACTACTCTCATTAACAGCCAGGTTACTACTGCCAAGATTGTTGAAAGAAACAAACTATCTACATCTTACTATCTTTTGCTCAATAAGCATATTTTAAAATCATTCCATGCTATGCCTCATCAAGCCACTGCTTCATTTCTTCCTGCAAATTTTTGACAGAACTGTTTGGAAAATCAATGCCTTGGAGCTGTGTTTGGATTTACTGCTGAATCCAATTACTGTATATTATCATAAAAAGCATCAAAGTGAAAATTATTGATGGTGCTTGTTTTGTGAGCATGTAACTGCTAACTCCAAATATAAATATTTTAATGACACAGTTTTTCACTATTATAGAAAAGAAAATAGAAATAAGATTTCAAATATGGAACAATAAACCACTTAAATTTAAACAAAGTTCTTAAAAATAAATGTAATGCTCTTTTATACACAATTCCAACAAAAGAGTACTTTAAACAACTGTGATTAATAGTACTTGGTTAAGATTACGTGGGAGAATATTGTTATGCAAAAAAATAGTTTGTCTGGAATGTTGTTTTAAAACTTTTATGTATAGCTCAACTACACTTATAATTTTCAACAGAGTTTGGCAAACTATAGCCTCTGGGCCAAAGCTGTCTCCTCCTGCTCATTCATATGTAGTCTGTGGCTGTTTTGCATTGCGACCATAAATTTGAGTAGTTTAACAGAAACTTAATAGCCAGCTAAGTGTAAACTACTTACTCTTAGCCCATCCCCACCCACTCCCCCCCCCCCAAAATGATCAAGTGTGCTGGACCTGATTTAAAGGAATAAATGCAGATTTTTATATAACATTGTTAATATTTTATGGAAATTTGAACCTTCAAAACAATCTTAAAGTTGTTAGAGGTATATAATTAAGACAAGTTTTAAGTATAAAAATAAGACACATTTTAAGTATAAAAATAAATATAACTAGTTCAATTTGCATCTAATTATTCATTTTTGTCTCATCTATTATCTATCATGCTGTTTGCAAAGTGAGAATAATTTCAATTATAACTACTGTTTGTTGTGATTTTTTTTAAGGTTTTATTTATTTATTTTTAGAGAGAGGAGAAGGGAGGGAGAAAGAGAGAGAGAGAAACATCAATGTATGGTTGCCTCTCATATGGCCCTCACTGGGGACCTGGCCTGCAACCCAGGCATGTGCCCTGACTGGGAATCGAACCGGGACCCTCTGGTTCCCAGCCCACACTCAATCCACTGAGCCACACCAGCCAGGGCTTTGTTTGCTGTGATTCTTTACAATAATCACTTACCCTTCACAAACTCACACTGACTCCTCAGAAAGGTGTATTTTGAATAACACTAAATACAATGAATGGATTTATTTGGATACAATGACAATAGAAAGAGATAAAGTTGAATACAGACCGCAAGAATTCAAGGAACTGCATGTTAATTAGATGGGTACTATAAGATCGGAGAATGGGTATCTGCAGATGCAGAGTCTATATAAACAACTCTGTCATTTCTTCAGACTACTTTTTCTAGTATGAGAATGTATTCCATTACCTTCATCTGTGAGTATGCCCAGAACCTAGATGGGGAAGGTGGCACTGAAGAATAAGAGAAAAGCCCAGCAGCTCTCTGGGATGAGGCAGTTCAATTTCAGACACAAAGATGGGGGAATAAAGTAATATGTTTACCTGTAATATATTTAATGGGTTATAATATTTTTATATATTCAGAATATATGTTTTTTAACTTATTTTAAATAACCACTCAGAAAGTATTAACTATATTTGGTTGAATTTTGTTTTAGTTTTATAGAGAACACTTAAAATTACCTTCTGAGAAGCAATGACATTTAATAAGTAACGAGAAAAATGGTGAATTACATTTTCAATCTCATCTCTTAGTGTTAATTCCAATTCATTTTTCTGGTGACCTTTTTGTCCTGATCATTAATCATTTTTTTTTTATTATTCTTGCAAACTAATTTAATAGGAAATATAGTGCAAACAGCCTTTACTAAAAGTGAAATTTTAATTTTCTTTCCAGGGACAAATTTCTCTCCCCTAACCCCTCCCCCCAAATTAAAGATGTAGAGATATGTTTAGTTATCACAGTTTTTTACTGATTGTAATCACACTGTAAATTGCATATATGGACAAGGTTAGTGGGTTTTCAAATGTTCTTTGCTATGTCTATGATGTTCCAAATATGAGTATGATGATTGGCTAGCACGTTCAAAATTAAAGATATATAATTCAAAAGTTATAACTTCAGTATTTTCTATTATAGGATTATATTTAATATCAAAATTTAAAGTTACTTCTTCCTTCTTTGTTACAATAGTTTTATAAGGACCATGAAAAGTAGCAACGATTTGTTTAATAAATCTATAACAATCTTGCTGATATTAATTTATCATTTAAAATTTAAGATTCTTTTTGTTTATTAATCACTTTTTTCCGAGACATTCTTATTCTATTATGAATCCTCCCTGTTGTAAAACACATTTCACAAAAGGCTATATTGATACCCATAGCCTGCCGGTAAGACTGCCGGGGTGGGGAAGGAGGGTTCCAGGCAGCCGAGCTCCGGGCCACGGCTGAGGCTGCGCTGCCGGGTTAGCCAAGGTAGCACCTTGTGAGCACTGCTGGCTGATGCGGCCTGTGCTGCCCCTGGTGACAGATCCCCCACCCCCGGCAAGACAAGGGCAGAAGCAGCATTGTGCTGAGCATGTGTAAGGCTGGCAAAAGTGATTTGCTAAGGGAAAAGCCCTCCCACCCTCCTTTCTGGTCCCTGTGGAGAGTGGAACAGGGAGAAGGCAACCACGCGTACTTTAGAGGTCACGATGGCGAGGGGGGCGGTGCTGTGCGGAAGAAGACCCGGCAGTGCAGCTTGGAGAAATGATGGGATTGGTTGGAGAGCCTGACCCTTCCAGAACGTGCAAAAGTTTGAGCTGGGAAAAAACACCTGGCCCGCCGACACAGGTAACCTAGAAAAACCCAGGCAAAGGAAGAGACCACCTGTATACACACCCCCTGGACTTGCTGGTGGTGTGTTTGTAGGACCTTATGGCCCTGGAGGCCACATGGCCCATGGTGGCACCAGAAACTCATGTGGACTCTAGGAAGAAGAAACCTGAAGGTGGACAGCCACCTGCTTAGCCGCCTCAGGCTCCAAATGACAGATAAGGATGAAGTGGGAATTCTAGGCACTGGCTTGGGTTTGCGGGGTTTTGGTCGTCTTGAGAACAGTTGGATTTTGCCTGTGGTTTGTGCACGAGATGAGCCTAGTGAATCTGGAGACTGGGAGTCCTCTGCCTTCCCATTTTAACAAGCACCTCTTTCTTTTCTCACCACCCTCGACCTCTGGAATTTGTCTGTTGGCGGCAGTGGTCAGCCAAATCCCACTTTGATTCGGTAACAGTATGAATCCATGAGGACCGTGAGGCAGAGCTGCTGAGGTGTAATTTTGTTTGTTATTTCTTCATTGCAAAAAGGCTGGCAAAACTTGCAGTATCACCAAGATTTCACTCTTGCAGAAATGTCATAAAGCCTACCTCGCCGATTTAAGTAGTGAACAAAAGAAAACATGTGAAAACATTTTGTCAAATTGCCAATTTTAAATCTCTCTCAAGCAAGCATTATCATGAAATCTGCCTTACTTCCGAATGAACCCATTGTTCTTGACACATTGTTATTTAGTACATATTTCAAAAAGAGGACTTCTAGTGAATTAGTAGGTAGGATTCACATTCAAAGATTATTTCATTCACTTACAAATGCATATCTAATTTGCATGAATATTATACTAAAATGTTATACTGTAAAGTTAGAAAAGAATGATACCCTTACTCAGGCTACTTTTTAAATTGAACAAACCAGGTAAGGAAACAGGAACGTTCTGTTTTGCAATGACAACGGGGACGATTATGTACCTTTAATCGACCAGACACAAATTAAAAGTAAATCCAGGTCTTTCCTTCTGTGAAAATTAAAAAGTTTGTTAATGTTGTTTTACTTAGTTGTTATTAGTTAGTTTGTGTTGGTATATTGTTTTGGAGAGAAATGAATAGAACAAGTTAGAATAAATATGCCATTTCATTATTCCCAGATTTCTGGAAAGAATCTCTCATAAAAAAGTAGTATCTATAATTTTTCTAGGGAAACTTGCCATGATCATTCATGTATTTCCTTTATTAATAATAATAGTAATATTAATACATACACATAATATTTACATATACATAACATTTACTACATGATAAATAATTTATGCAACTCATAGTTTCTGACTAATTAATACAGTCTAAGCGCATAGCCATTAAATCGAACATCTCAGAAATACAATTTTAAAAATAAAAAACAATTTAGACTTTAATTTCTACCATGCTTCAAATGTGTTTTCAGCAATCTCTAGACCACAAGCGATGTTAAAAATTTCACGTGGAAATGAGAAATTAAAGGTTTCTTTTCAATGTGTTTTGACAAGCTAACTGGGCTACTGAACTCATCATATATTTTCAAGAAACCTGTGAGATCCAGAAGCAGATATTCTAATTTATGTTTTTATTTACGTGAAAGCATTGAGATTATAAGAAGTTACAGACATACACTTTTCAAAAAGTGAGCTCGATAAATGAATAAATATTATCATAACTAGTCAAAAGTCTTTGAATTCAATTTAATTTCTAAGCAATTTCTATACATAAACCATTTGCCAAGTATTATAAGATATAAAATGTGAGAATGTAATAGTGCACATTTTAGGAGACTTATATTCAGCATAAATGTTTAGAACCTGAGGCTACAGTGGATTCAGAATAAGATGAAAACTTCCTCAACTATGAATTTTTTATTTTGTATTTTTGAGGCTGAAATACTTCCACCGTTGTAGGCAGAACATTCATCCTAGGTATTTGTTATACCTAAGTAAATAGGTACCTTGCTCTTAGTTTTAATATTTTATTTGATTCAAACTTCTTAAAAAATGCTTTTAAATGGTTTATTTATATGTTTATGCCTTATAAATATTTCACAAAATCAGCATCTCAGTACTATATTTTAGGCACTGATAAATACCTTTGTGAAACTCAAAATTTAGACATTGTTCAATCTTGACTTTTATTCTTTTTTTAAGAATGCATTTCATGACTATGCGACAAAGATGTGATTAATAAATACCTAGTGGAACAAGACTGACGTCTAGCAATTGGACCATTAGATCCGGTAGGCTTCAGTGTAAAGACTTAGGATATAATGTCTATACTAAACTTAAACATCAAGTTTTTATATACATTAGGTATTATTTTATACATTAAATGGTTAGTACAGTGATATATGATGATGAAGGAGATCTTTAGTAATGGTAAATTGTGCAATTATCTACATTGGACTAACTTACAAAGCAAAACACACAGTTGAGCAGAAGTGTTTAAAACTATATTCCTAGAGATGTTATTGATCACAGGGAATGAAGCCGTATGTGAGCCAAGAATGAAACTTCACTACTTGGTTGAAATATGCAAGTGTTGAATTGACTCAGTTTTTTTTCAGCACCACTAACAATTAGATAACTCAGACAGATTAGTTACTGCGGTGTGATAGGGTCAAATGTAATGCTTAAATATAATTGAATAACTGCATTGCATCTTTAAAAATATTTTTATTCAAGATTTATCTATACTGATAAGTGTCTTGGGACAAATTTTGGATTTGAAACTTGTAGGTTATTTGGCACATGTTAAGCAAACATTGAAAATGTTAAGGAGTCATCAAGCTAAATACTGCTTTATATATATTAATTCTTTATATTCTCCCAGTTATTTTCAGTTGCAGATACAAATTTTACTTTGTTATGAACATGAGGAGATGAGACACAGAAAAATTAATTATTGCACTAAGTAGGAGAGCCTAGATGTAGACCAGGATAGTCTGGCCTGGAAAGCCACGCTGTCAGTTCCCACATCTCCACTGGCCTGTTGCAATGTTCAGAAAATGAAAGAGCAACTTAGATCCTATTCAACTATAGGACATTTCATCAGTTCACCTGTTGTATCTTTCCTGAACTGCAAGGGCATCTGGTCAATCAGGGACTGAAAGGAACGGTAGAGCACAGCTTTGCACAAGAGATAACCTGGCTTCATGTTCCAGAGCCATTCAATTCTGTAAATTTGGATAATGTTCTATTAAAGGTCAATTTTTCAGCTCACAGTGTGAGGATAATAACAGAATGTATAAAGTAGATTTCTATCAAATTAGATTGAAGATATCTGATAGGTTTTATATAGTGTTAAATATCTAGAATAATCATCATCATATGAAATTAGATAGATAATTAGTAATAGATAAATGCATAGATCAACCCTCAATGCTCTTACTCCATTTTTACCTTTTCTTAAATATACTTGTACCTACATATCTATAAAGTACATCAAGCAATGCAAGCTTATAGAAATGACAAGCTTTGTAAATTGTAGTAAGTGAGGTGTCAGAAGGGAACGCAATATAGTGGCAGTTTGCCTAAGGTTACAAAGTTGTTGTATAATTAAACACCTTTAAAATAGAAAATGGTGCTATTCTTAATTTTTTAATTATCTTTTTTCCTAGACCCTTCTTTTCTCAACATTCCTTTGCATATTATCCTTATTACTGACTTCTTTCCTCTTAAAATGGTTTAGAATTTCAATATCCTTAATCCTTGATCTTGAATGGAATCTGTTTTGCAGTTTGAACTCATTCATCCCTGAAAAGACTTATATTCTTTTCTCTGAATTGCCACCTAGACATATCACATCAAGAACAAAACTAGTTCACTGTATTTTACTTAAAATTTGACATTTTTTGTCAATATTAACATATGTATTATAATACCATTAATAAATATTTCTTTCTGCATCAATATTTACCATTTTAGAAGAAAAGCATTTCATATATACATCTGTATATAACAAGGAGTTGCAAATAGAATTCTGTGAAGAAAGAATAAATGTGTTAACATTTTATTTATTTATTTAGCCCTTACGGAGTGCTCATCGAATATCAACTTCCTTTAATTCTCACAACTCAACTCAAGCTAATGGGCTGAAATCTATTTAGCAGGTGAGGAAGTTGAGACTCAGTGACATCAAGAACTCCTCAGTGTTAAAACAAACAAACAACAACAATGACAGAGAAAAGTAGTAAGTACTAGAGCAAGGATATAGTCCTCACCTTTTGGTTTGTTTGATGCCAAAGCTAACATGTGTAACCGACATACATACCTGCACTGTACCTATAGCGCTTGCACCTGTGGGGGTGGAGTAGTTGAGAAACAAATGCAAAGTCTTTGCCCAATTTAGTTCACTTAGTATAATGCCTTGGAAGTCCATCCAAAGATTGATGTTGTTGCAAATGAAAGTAATTTAATCTTTTGATGGCTGAAATATAGTGATGTTATATATAAAATTTATTCATCCATAAATGGACACTTATGTTGTCTCCATATCCTGGCTATTATAAATAATGCTTCATTGAACATAGAGGTGTATATATGTGTTTTAATTAGTGTCTTTGTTTTCTTCAGGAAAGTCCCCAGATATGAATTTTCTGGATGATAATGGTAGTTACGGTATATTTTAAAGTGTTTGAGAATCTTTCATACTGTTTTACAGAGCGGCTGCATCAACTTACATTCCCTGTAACAATGCATAAGGATTTTGTTTTCTCGATATCCTCACCAAATTTTCTATTTCTTATCTTTTTTATAATTGCCCTTCTAACACGTGTGAGGTGATACCTCACTGTGCTTTTGATTTGCAGTTCCTTGATGCATCTTTTCATGTACCTGTTGGCCATTGGATATCTTTTTTGGGGTAAAAAAATGTCTATTCAGATCTTCAGCCTATCTTTTAATTGGACATTTTTTTTTCTATTGAGTTATGTAAGCTAATTATATATTTTAGATATTAATCCCTCATCAAATATATGATACACAATTATTTTTCTAACATTCAGTAGGTTGTTGTTTCAGGTTGTTGATTATTTCCTTTTCTCTGCAGAGGCTTTTTAGTTTGATATAGTATCCCTTTTTTTCCCTTTTATAAAATATTCTAAAAAAGATCACAGTATACAAATTTATCTAGAATATTCTCAATATCTATATTCTGAACTATTTATAAAAGTGTGAACATACTGTAGTTAACAGACCAACTTTCATTGCTGTTTATTTCTAAATTAGGAAGGAAAAAAGTTTTTGTTTTTTTTCAGGTACAAGATAGTAAATGTCTAGAAAACATTCAAAGAACTGGGCAATAAAAAGCTTGAGTCCCTGTCTGGCTGTCCCAGTGGAAACCATATTCAAATGCACGAGGACGGCATCCCCGCTGTGTGATGGGCCTCTTGGATCCAGGTCAAACGCTCAGTGAGATTCTCAGCGCTGGTTCATGTAGCATAGAAGTTTGTGCTTAGGGTAAAACCTGCACAATTTGTTCATAATTTCGTGTTCCTATAACAAAGTGGGTTTTCTGTATAGTTGTTACAAAGGTCTGTAAAAAAAGCATGAAGCTTTTGTGAAGTGTTTCTTCTGAAAGAGTGAAGAAAAAGACTTCACGAAGTTGTTTCCTGCAGTTCAGTCTGTGCACTCACACAGACGGCGGGAACCGTGAAAACCCTGCCTTCTTGAAAGGTTATTTTAAAAGCTTAGAGCAACTTTCAGCTCTGTCATTTCGAATCGCCTCACCACCATAGTTCATCTCCCTCTAAACTGAATTCACCCTCTTTCTCACGCAAACTAGCTGGGAACTGCACCGCAGGGAATCTGCAGGACTTCAGAAAATCAAATGAAAAAGGCAGACAAGGAAGTTGTGAAGCCTGAGGCTGGGAGACTGAGCGGCGCCCTTCACATTCCCATTGGTGGTGTGAAAAATGCAAACGAGTTTCTGTATAGATTTTATATTCTGCAATTTTATTGAATTTGTTTGATGAAATGGAGAGAAATAATTTACCTAATAAAGAATTCAAAGTAATGTTAATAAAGGTTCTCATCAAATTCAGAAAAGAATGGATAAAAACTGACATAAAAGTTATGACTGCACAATATTTCAGCTGAGATATATGTTAAGTTTTTCAGTGAATGGTGAGTAAATATTTAAATACCATTTATTGATATACAGTTACTGGAAGTGTACAAAGACAAAAGTCTCACTGGAAATACACAGATATGTCAAATGAACTTTCTGCTTATAGTTCTAAAATACAAAATACAATCAACTTTGACATTTCTTAGGAAATAAGTCCCATTACTTTCAAAAATATGCAAATAATAAATAACATCACAGACTGTCCTTGAAGTGTATGAAGATGCACAGAAAATTTTTGAGAAACTGCTATGTCTGGATGTTTCTTAATAGAAGATATGAGTGATCTATTTGATACGGGACTCAAGAGTTGGAAAATTTCAGTTTGAGGTAAAAAGTTATAAGCCTAGCAAGTAATGTATATATTAAAGGCTTTGTTTCAGAAACTACAGTTAAGGCCTGACCTGGCTCCTGGGAAAACAGCCAACCTCCTGGGGCACTGCTAAAGATTACCACCTGGGGACAGCCGGAGGCATCCGGGCCTTTGTGTTCCAGGGAGAGACAGACTACCACCAACCCCTGGGAACAGCTAACTGCCCATGACAGGAATATTGTAGCTTCTTCCACTTAATCCTCCTTGAATCTCAAAGCCCTCACCACACCTTGTTTATTCCCTGGTATAAAAATATTGGCATGGAAAGAAAAGACAAGATGGTCTGTTAGGGCATGAACCCACCATCTTCTCAGATCTCTGGCCATCTGAATAAAGCACCCGTAAAGATTAAATAGCTCTCATTGCTTATTGGGCTTGGTAGTGACAGGCAGCCCGAACGCCGGTATCTTCTGGTTACATACTCACATTGTTAGTAATTGCCATTTCCAAATTTTTAGTTCACTCTCATTTTAAATGTTTTGGTAGCTAATGGCCACCCATTTTAAAGAATTAATTTTTCTCTTTACATTCATATTATTACTAAGATTAGCAATACCAGTCTTCACAAATAAGAGAAAATTATTTTTTCTTTTTTCTCACTTGAATTTTATTTCATTTTTGTTATTTTATTATTTATGTATTTTTTAATTTTTAAATTATCGTTGTTCAATTACAGTTGTCTGCATTTTCTCCCCTTCCCTCCTGCCAACCCCATCCAACCCCACCTCCCTCCTTGCTTCCGCTCTCCACCTTGGTTTTGTCCATGTGTCCTTAATAGTAGTTCCTGAAAACCTTTTTCCCCACAGTCCTCTGCCAGGGGGACTTATTTAGGCAGAAAATTATTATGTCATAATAATTACTGTGCTCCCAAAAAGGTGGAGAGCAATCTAATTCATTTGACGTGGGAATTATGGGTGATTGCTTAGGATCACTTATTGAAAGATTAATTCATCTAGAATCAAATATTTTAAATTATCTTATATACTGTGTAATTCTTTCATAAATTAGAATCTTATACTTTGTAGATATCTCAGATTCCTCCTAATTCACTGTTTTATCTGAAGAAGATTCCTGGGCATGTGACTTTTGGCTTCTGCTTTAATGCATGCGGAAGCTGCCACAGTATTCTGTTAAAGATAGCCCTTCTCATTTCCCATTAGTTGAACCAAAGTTCCTCCAAACTTGTTATTTGCATAGGTGTTATTACTTACAAAACACATTTATCTGTGTTTTTATTTTACTTTCATCATGACCTATCAAATAGATATGGCGGATATAGTATCTCAAGCTTCTAGCCAGAATCATGGTTAATAGACGTTGCAGCTTTTTCAAGATGTTATATTTAAAAATTGACAGCTGAGACATGTCAGGCTTTCTGATTCTAAGCAGGACTCATTTTACCCCACATGCTATAGGCAAATACCCCATTAATTTTCAGGCTTTTTAAAAAATAGAAGCATTACATTAAACAACTTTGCACATGAATCCCCTTTGTTATTTGACAACATTCCTCATGGTAGCTCTACAAATCAGGTTAATCAAGACCAGGTGTCCGTTATTTTTTGCTTATCAAAATAGCCTTAAATAACCTGATGTCCTATGATTTTTTACACTCTCCTCAGAAACTTAACAATATATCAGAGCTTCTGTGATGGTATGAGTCAAGTTATGTACTCAGCGACATGGTCTGCGTAGGACTATCTTCAGTGGCTAACTCTTGTACTGAACACTTTCAATTAATACATTCACTATTTAAAGGTCACATAACTTTAGTAGTTCATATTCAGCAAAAAAGAAAAAAAAAAGTAAAGCCTTGCCTGGCTGGTGTAGCTCAGTGGATTGAGCGCGGGCTGGGAACCAAGTGGTCCTGGTTCGATTCCCAGTTGGGGCACATGCCTGGGTTGCAGGCCGGGTCCCCAGTGAGGGCCATGTGAGAGGCAACCACACATTGCTGTTTCTCTCCCTCTCTTTCTCCCTCCCTTCCCCTCTTTCTAAAAATAAATAAATAAAATCTTAAAAAAAAAAAAAAAGTAAAGCTTTTAACAAGCACTACAGCGGATCTGATTCTTACCAATTCTTATACTTGTAGAAATTTTTAACCTAAATGCATTCATTTACACTTATTCTTGTTAAACATGATCCTCTTGAATTTTGTATGTCAGTTCATTCTGTTAGGAGCTTTATGAATCTTATTTTTGTCACCCATCATATTTTATCTTTTTCTGCTTTATGTCATCTACTAAGCTGATAAATTTAACTTCTTCATTTTGATTCAAATTATTTGAAAAAAAAACAATTGCATAAGACTAAGCTGTAAATTTTAAAGATTTTTTATTTATTTTCAGAGAGAGGAGAAGGGAGGGAGAAAGAGCAATGTATGGTTGCCTCTCACATGGCCCTCACAGGGGACCTGGCCTGCAACCCAGGCATGTGCCCCGACTGGGAATCGAACCAGGACCCTCTGGTTCCCAGCCCGCGCTCAATCCACTGAGCTACACCAGCCAGGCTAAGCTGTAAATTTTTAAATGAGCATCCTCAAGGTTTGGTTTTGTCATTTTGAAAATAGTAGAGTTGAACTAGGTAATCTCAGTGACTGTTTCCAGCTCAACATCCTATTACAAACAAATAATAGCTACATTATGCTAAATAAATATTCACATATAAATATATGTACACATGTATATAGCTTAAAGCACCTAAAGTCTCTAATTCGTAATAATTTTACTATTAATTATTAATTTTAAGTTTAATATGTATAAAGAAAATCCTTGTGTGTAGGGTTAGAACTCATCAGGATGTTGTGATTACTTGTAAGGCATTCCAAATTAATTTGTTAATAGTAATAATTAAATAAAAAGGTTATTTTAAAATTTTGTTATTATAATGGTGATTCAATTATACCTCAAAGATAAATATATCCTTATTCTGTTTACGTTCCAATGATACTCTTGAGTGGGAAAGAAAGAATAGAGATACAGATACTGTGTCAAACCTGTAGTACCTAGCGGGATAAATTCCAACCTACTTATGTTAAAATGTGAAAGAAAAATGTGGAAATCTAAACTGAACTGTAAGTTCCTTGACTAAGATAACACGCCTTTTTTGCGATGTTGTCCTTGAGATGCAGCATTGTGCACAGCACTTAAGTTCTAGTTCCTGCTTGCATAACAAGCCAAAGGACAGATAGATTAATTGAAAAGACCTTTTAAAAGTAATCCTTAAAGCAGCTCAGCTACATATAACAAAAACTCATTTCTAGGCATTCTTTAATCCACACTTTATGTAAAACATAGTTTTGTTTGGTAATCATTGTTCCATATAACTAATGATATAATTGTGTAAAACTTTTTTGGCTATATAAGTTTTTATTTTCTTCAATATGGTAATTAGAAAATGAAAATAAACTTCAATCTCAAAATTTAGTTATCTAAAATTTGGTCATAGATTTAAAATATGCTGAAAAAATTAAATGATGTACAAAATTGTGTTGTTACTAACATAATAATTTATGCTGAAGAGTAAATTACTTTCCCAATCCCCTTAAATAAAAAAGGATGTTACTAGTGCATACATTCCCCTCCTCCAGAATTTTGGATCGTATATATTGTAATTCAATGTCAGATCTCAGATATAGTTTAGCAAACATAACTTTAAATCTATTGTTGAGCTCTATTGAAAAGCAGAGAAACACCCAAGGAGTAGAAAAAAAAAAGAAATTAACTAAAATTACAATAAGTAAATGTTAAGTGTTTATATTGTAATAAAAAGTTCTCATAATAAGAATTTAGAATTCGGGAGATTAGCAGCATCTGGGCCTTTAAGATTTTGAGGATGTAAATCTGAGACTCCTGCTTCAAAGCTGCATCTTCAAAATACTATAATGGAATAATGGGTTATTTTGATATGTGTACTGATGGAGGAACCAATGAAAAACTTTGACATCATTTGGCTCCAAGGGGAAATATTTATTATTATAATAGCAATACGAATACCCCTCACCCAAGAATATCTAACTGTAGGATATCTAACTATACCTAACTACAGAAATAGAGGTAATATTGTCATCTTCTCTTCTGTGTGTGTCAAATGTCTTTCTGCATCTCTTTTATAGGAAAACTTTTAATTATCTTTAAGAAACCCCTGGATAATCTGAAAGATCTCTCAATGTCAAGGTCCCTATTTTAATCACATCAGCAAAGACTTTTTTTTTTTTTTTTCTCCATATAGAGTAACAATCACAGGTTCCAGGGATTAGGACATAGATATTTTCTTCTTTCTTTCTTTTTTCATAAGGAGAGATATTCTCCTTACAATAGTCCACTCTGTTGGCCCTAAAATTGTATGTCCAACTTCAATAAATAGTATATTCACCTCATCCCAACATCGTCAAGAGTTACAACTCATTACAGCATCAACTCAAGTCAAATTCTCATACATATGTCATCATCTCAAAAGTCCAAAATCTCATCAACCTGATTATATAAATTAGGTGTGATTTATAATCCGGATGTGGTCCAGTCTGAGCAAAATTTATTTTCATCTGTGGATTTGTGAAATTAGGAAACAAATTGTCTGTTGCCAAAATATGGTGGTGTAGGCGGAGTATATTAGTTATAGACATCTCATTCCAAAAAAGAGAAATGGAGGAATAAAGGAGTCACTGGGTCTTAGAAATTTCAAATCCAGCAAGGCAAATATTATTATGTTTTAAGACCTGGGAGTAATAATTCTCTGTGTCTCCAAACCTTCTCTCTTACTGCTCTGCCTTTGGAGCAATCCTTGCTTTTCCTTAAAAGTGTAACATATATGCCTCTGAATAGCTTTATTAGCCTATTTCTGCCTGGGGGGGTTATGAGACTTCAAGCACCTTTTTATTTTCTCCTTTCTCTTTACAGCCAAGCTGTCCATGTTTCTGTCACTGTAATCTAAATAATCTTGGGATCTCCTGTGTAAAGAAAGGTTTCAGGAGGTGTTTCCTGGATAATCCCATTTCTATTCCTGGCTCCTGCTGAGATGGTTGAGTGGTTCATATGCCTAATATTTTCAACACTAGGAAAATATTTTCTAGTCACACACTTAGACTTTTCTCCAAAGTCTGTTTTCCTAACAGTGAATATCTTAGTTTTTATATCTTTTTTATTTTGTATATGTTTATATTTTCCAAATTATCAAGTACTGGTTCTTTTTTACTAATCAGATTTTCCTCAATTTATCTTTCCTTTCACATTTTCATAGAAGCAGCAAGAAGAAAATAGGCTGCGACTTTAATAGTTTCCTTGGGAATATCACCAGCTAAATATTGTGTATAAATTTCCCTTTCTGTAAAATTCTAAGACACAAAATCATGATAGATAAAACCTTTGTTATCTGAAAGAATACATTTAGTCATTGAAATATGAATCTTAAAGGCACTTCAAATGAGGGCTCAGAAGTAAGGGAGGAACGTGATTTTGGAAACTGAAGATGATTCTTATTATATAAGACTATTTAATTTAAAATTGTTTCTTTTTTATTATTCCTGTGTCTGAAGATGAATTCACGTTTGGGGATAAGCCCTGGCTGGTGTGGCTCAGTGGACTGAGTGCCAGTTTGCAAAGATCACCAGTTTGATTCCTGGTCAGGGCACATGCCTGGGTTTCAGGCAAGGTCTCCACTATGGTTGGGGCTGTGCAAGAGGCAGCCAATCTATGTTTCCCTCCCTCTCTTTCTCCCTACCTTCCCCTCTCTCTAAAAACAAACAAAATAAAATCTTTGAAATACAGACCTTTAGGGCTCTTAAATATAAGCTCTGTCAAATATGAGCTCCTACAAAAAATTACCATATAGGTAAAAAAAAGCAAGACATGAGACCATAAATCAATTGACATAATAAGCAACAAAATTAAATTCCTAGGATGTTGAAATTAAGAAATATGGAATATAAAATGATTGTGCATTCAATGTCTAAAAGTAAAAAAGAAGAAATAAAAATAATAATAATAACCGAATACCACTTCTGGAAAAAACAAACGAACTAATAATAAAAAGAATATTTTAAAAAATGCTTAGAGAAAGATTTATATTATATTTATTTAGATAGATTAAAAACATAGCTAAATGAAAGATATTTCTGAGAAAATTACCTGGAATATATTACAAAGACAAGAAACAAAATATGAAAGAGAATAATGAACATAGAAGACATCTTTTTTTTTAAGATTTTATTTATTTATTTTTAGAGAGAGTAGAGGGAGGGAGAAAGGGAAAGAAACAGCAATGTATGATTGCTTCTCACATGGTCATCACTGGGGACCTGGCCCGCAACCCAGGCATGTGCCCTGACTGGAAATTGAACCAGGACCCTTTGGTTCCCAGCCCGCACTCAATCCACTGAGCTACACCAGCCAGGGCAGAAGACATGCTTTTAAGACATAGTATGTATCTAGTCAAAGTTCTAGGGGAGGAAAAAAAAAAGGAAGAGATTATATCAAAATTCGCCACTCAAGAGGAAATGGATGATGATTTTCTAGAATTGATAATAAATATGAATAACAGACAGAATAAGAAAAATATTATATCCACATGCCCATATTTATGTAAAAAATTTAAAAATATTCAGAATTAAAACATAAAGAACAGAGAAAAAGGCATTCATAAAGCTCTATGTGTGGATGTATAATGAAGGAAAAATAGAATTTATTAAGTTTGGAGAAGAGGGGAGTGAACTAATTGGTTTACTTAACAAATACAGAAACAAAAATTTTTGGATAAAAATTAAACATTCATTATAAAGTCTTAAATTAGTCATTAAAGATAACTTTCTAAAGTTGATTGAATGTATCTATAAAATAATCTATAATTTGTTTCATAGCAATGTAAATATTTCAAATATTTTAAAAATATTAGACTCTAGGCAATCATGGTATGTATCATCATTATTTAAGCTAATACAGTAAGAAAAGAAAAAGTAAGAATTAGAAACTTTTTAAAAATAGTAAAATAGAAAACTCTCATCATTCACAGATATTTGTGTTTATAGATAACCTAAAAAGAATATAATGTCAAACTATTAGGAAAGAAAGAGTAGAGTTTAGAAAAACTGTAATGTCAACATCCGAAAATCACTGTAATCCTAAACATAACAGAGAATACTTTCCAATACAAAATACAAATGTATTACATATACCAAATAGAAAAAAAATCAGACTTGAGAAATCCCAGATTAGTGCCCATAAGCCAACTGGTGTGGAAGAATTTACACATGGTTGAGGTTATTCAAAATCCTTATCTTTTTGGAGGAGTAAGAGCTCCCTTGATTGAATAAACTAAAGAAAGAAGAGATGAAAATACTTTAAAATCAATGAAAATGCCTGAAAAGTATCCCTAATTTTTGGTATTTGACTGCACCTTTTACACCTATGCCTTTAATTATATATAAGCTAGTAAACATAGTAACTAAAGTTATCTCAAATCAATGACTTAAATATTGTTTAATTTAGGTATAAAACATTATAATATAAAAATCAGTTAAGTATTTTAAATTTCAAAATGTGTTTTATACAATGAACATTAATAAAGAATATTAATTATATTGAGCCATTATGCATTAAGAACATCTTGATTTAATGCTATTTGTTATTTTATAATTATGTGCTTATTAGTTAATGAACATTACCAGGCATTTAGGCTCGTGTGCAGTCTAACAGGTATATTAGAATATAGCATATTAAATATTATTTAAATTTTTAAAAATTTATTTATTGAATTACTAGTATATATTTCAGAAGCTTTGCTAAGACATAAATATATAAAGACCCAGTTGTAAAATAAATTATAATTTAATAACCATAATTATTTAAATCATATATTGTTGAATCAAAATAGCTATGTGAATCTGCATTGTTAAACATTATCCACTGTAGTATCCTGTATTTAATCTGAAGCATATATTGTATATATTATCCAAAACAAATAAATCTATTATGTCTAAATTACACAGTATTATATAAACTACAAGTCTATCTATATCTATCTATCGATTTTTATTACTGTTTCTTAAAGAACTTATCAATTATATTAATATAGGTAAACTGTTTAGTATATTGATATAGGTAATACAGCTAAACTGTTTCTTGTGCACAAACTGTCAATTTTTTAATATGAATATACATTAAGGAGTTCTCTCTATAAAGCAAATAATATATGGCTAGCCGTATCTTATACATTGTTAATAAAATTCACAGCACATGCTTTAAAAGCAACATCTTTTTCCAAGGATGTTAGAAATGCTCTTCAGTAGTATATTTGCAAGTTATATGATCTATTATTTATGAATACATCATAAAACTTATCTAAAAAATATTAGCTCTTTATTAACATAAGTATCTCAATCTGATTACATGCTTATTTTATTTTCCTGAAGGGCAAATGGCATGCATAATGCTTAATATCAAAATGCTTTCCCATCTTAACTATGTGTAAGAGGAAGAGGTTGGTAAGACAGTATTTTTATTTTATTTAAATTTTTTTAGGATAGATAAAACTGTCTTAAGAATGCATAAAATATGTTTAATTATTTTGGTAGGTCTGAGTTTTGTTTGGGAACAGATTTTTGCAGCCAGCTTTAAAAACCTATAAATGAAATGGAAATTTAAAAAAAGCAAACCTGAAAACTGTTGCAGTGGAATTATAGAAGACACTGAATTCAAACCATAACATTTTTTTATGAAAAGTACAAAACTATTTTGATGCTGCCTGAATATTAAAATCTAGCCCATGTTATGTTGTTGCGTCTTTTTCATCACTATCTGATTCCAAGACTTCCCTTGAATTTAATTTTCTTATCTAGTTTTCTTGTTCCTCCTCTATATTTCTTTTTTCAGTCTTCTTTCTCCTACCAGTTGTCGTTTTTTTATTTCCTAAAATCAATGTTCTTCATCTTCTATTCATTTAAATTTTCTTTGATCTTCATTTTCAATCATTTACATTAAATAAAACCCTCTATTTCTTCTGTCTTTGGTGGTGTTTTTCCAGGAAGATCAATTTTACATATTTACTTTTCTTCTTCCTTATTATCTTGAATTCTGTCATTGAACCTGGGTCCATCGATCTGTGGAAAAACCCAGGCTTTTAGTGCCAATTGTGCATATCCATTCTCCTGGCCCTCTTCTGCTAAGAAGTCAAGGTCAGTTTCTGGACTGCCGTTTTATTCTGGAACAATCTGAATCTGGTAAAATGGAAGTGAGATTTCACTTCACCCTGTAGAACCTATGCAAAGGTATTTCACAAACTCCTCCCCAGGAAACTAACTACCTTAGTGTTCTATGCTATTTTTCATTCTGTGGATGATCTCAAATTTAATATAGGATAAAAAGGTGGACCCTGGAGGATTTTTAGCTCAGTGAAAATACTATATATGTTACTATAATAGTGGATACATAGCATTATTCAGTCGTGCAAACCCATAAAATGCACAACATTAAGAGTGAATGGTAAATTATGGACTTTAAGTGATAATAATGTGTCAATGTAGGTTCATCAGTTGGAACAGATGCACCACTATGGTGCAGAGATATTAATAATGGGGAGGCTGTTTATGGGTCAGGCAGGTTGTACATGGAAAAATCTATACTTTGGGCTAAATTTTGCCTGAAACTAAAATTACTTTAAAAAAATAAAGTCCACTAAAATAAGTGTTACTGGATAAAGGAAAATGTGAAATATTTAAACATATAAGCAGCACTGTTTGTAGTGCCAAACAACTAAGGATTATCAATAAGAGTTTAAAGAAATGATGACATATTCTTAAAAATGGAATACTGTGTAGTTAAGAAAACCATAGAGCAAATCTTCAAGAAATTTTCAAGATTTCTTATGTGGAGATAGCAAGGCACAAAGCAGCTTTCGGTTGTATAAATATAATTGTGAATGTATTAATTATACACACACACTTGCACACATGCATAAACACATGATTTCTAGAATGAGAATCAGAAAGGGGAAGAGTGTTTGACCTTGTGTAAGGGATGAAGGATGGGCGTTTGCTTCAGGAAAAAGACCTGTTCTCTGCATTCTTTACAGTATTGCTTGTTTGTTTCCCATTTGTTTAGTCATGTAGATGTACTCCTTATTAATTTTTTAAATAAAGATATACAGCATTTGCTTGAAAATATTATTATAGGCATATTTAATAGGTTATGATACAATGTCTGTCCCTTAAAAATGTTGGTATCATGTAATATGATTTAATTATGATAAGATAATAAGGAAAAAAGAGGACAAGTTAACTTGTGAATGACATATTTCAGTCAAGTGAAGGTGTATATAGCTTTAGCACAGGCTGGGAAGAAGCTGTGGGAGAGTGAGTTCACACATGAGATACCATGAGGTGCAGGGCACACCATGAGGACAAACTCCAAAGTCCCGTGTGATAGCAGTGGGTGCCACATTCACCTCACAGTGGATTGTTTCACTCAGCAAAACACCATCAGTTGTATTAAAGTGTTGCCATCAATTTACATTTCATTCGTTTTATATAATTGTTATAGATTTTTATGATTTGGATTGGTTCCATAATTTTTAATATGCTAAGCATTAGGAGTGGTATTCTTATTCAGATTATGTAATGATCTTAATAATTAATAATTTAGATCAACATAGAAGAGCTAAAGAATTTTGTTTTCTTAAAAGAGCCTGTAGCCCTGGCTGGTGTGGCTCAGTGGATTGAGCCACAGTGAACCAAAAGGTCGCTGGTTTGATTCCCTGTCAGGACTAAATTCAGTTTCTATGACATCATTTACTTAACTCAACAAATGCATTTCCTTCTCTAAAACTTTTAAAAGTTATATAGTTTCCTTCCAGATACTGTGCAGCCTATTTTCCCAATTTCATCTTCAGTTCTCATTGGTCCCTATTCACACAATAAGTTCAAAATGCTGAACTGAGTTAACTTAAATAATGCAGTCTCACTACAAGTCTCTGCTTACCTAGAGGCATCTTGAACCAGGGTTCTAATCATTAACTTAAATAATCATTCCATGAACCATTCAGACTGTATCATTTTCCATTTTCTGTGTCCCCTAGCTTCCTGCAAAAAGCTGCAACAGATCACGCAGAATTTTATACTCTTCTGTCTTTGTCCACCATGATACAGTTATTCAAAAGGAGGGACTATATCTTATGTTATTCTGAATCATTTTTCTAGAATACTGACCCTAGCCTAAAAAATGTGATCACAAAATTCTGAATTAGAAAGAAAAAAGGAAGTAATGTGAGAAAAAGAAGAAAAGAATAGTAAGGAGGAAGGAGAAATGAAGAGAGCAGTGAAAGAAACAGCAAGTGGAGACTTCCTAAGATGGTGGCATAGGTGAATGCACCGTACCACCTCGCACAACCAAACAAGGAAAAAAATCAGAAATCTACACATTCAAAAACAGCCAGATCTGACAGAAAATTATATTGAGAGGAAGTCCGACAACCCAGGAATTAAAGAAGATACATTCATCTAGTTTGGTGAGATGGAAGGTGCAGGGCGGAGGGAGAACACTCCGCGACCCCGCAGCGAGCAGGTGAGAAGACAGCAGGTCCGGGGTTGGAGGGGCGGTTCCTGCGTGGCTACAGCACATTCAGACGGGGACGCGACTGAAGCGCGGTCTGCGCCCGGCTCATCTGGACCCAGTAGGGCCGAGACCGGTGGACCGGGCAGGTCTGCATTCGTGTGCAGAGAAACCGGGAAAGAAAGCAGGGCGCAACCCATCCGCACAGAGTGAGAGCGCCTGTGGGCGTGGAGTCCGCGGCCGGAGGAACGCCAGGCCTCATGGGAAAGTTCGCTGGGGAGACCCTCGGGGTATTGGAGCTGGGCAGCTCGTCCACCGACCCCGGAGCGACCCCCAGAGCCAGCACAGAGGGGCCCGAATTGCTTGCAGGAGGCGGTGTGGGTGCGGAGAGCAGAGAAGGCGCCATTGTGCGCTCAGGTCCCGCCCCCAGAGGCTACATCACAGCACAACTACCGGGAACATCCCTGCACAGGGGATCCCCAAGACTCCGCCCCCCTTACAGTAACAGGCTCACCGAGGGGGGGAAAAATGGCCCAAAGAAAGGAACAAATCAAAACCCCAGAGCTAACCGATCAAGAGATAGCCAACCTATCAGATGCACAATTCAAATCCCTTGTAATAAGGATGCTTTCAGAATTCGATGAAAAATTAACGAACTTGCTTGAACAAATGAGGAGAGATCTGCAGGGAACCAATAGAGATAAGGAAACTGGGACTCAAATCAACGGAGTGGACCAGCAGAAAGAAAAAAACATCCAACCAGAAAAGAAGG
>PVJI01021418.1:0-27112 GCA_004026765.1 Micronycteris hirsuta
CAGGAATCCCAGAGAGTCCCGAAGTAGTTGGACCCAAAGAGGAACACACCAAGGCACATCATCATTAAGTTACCCAAGATTAAAGACAATGAGAAAATCCTAAAAGCAACAAGAGAAAAGGAGACACTTACCTACAAAGGAGTTCCCATAAGGCTATCAGATGATTTCTCAAAAGAAACCTTGCAGGCAAGAAGGAGCTGGAAAGAAGTATTTGAAGTCATGAAAGGCAAGGACCTACATCCAAGATTACTCTGTCTAGCAAAGCTTTCATTTAGAATGGAAGGGCAGATAAAGTGCTTCCAGATAAGGTCAAGTTAAAGGAGTTCATCATCACCAAGTTGTTATTATATAAAATGTTAAAGGGACTTATCTAAGAAAAATAAGATAAAAAATATGAACAGTAAGATGACAACAGACTCACAACTATCAACAAATGAACCCAAAAGAAAAGGAAAACAATGAAAACAAAAACTAAGCAAATAACTAGAACAGGAACAAAATCACAGAAATGGATATCACATGGAGAGACTTCAGTGGGGAGGGGGAGGGAGGGAGGATAACGGGAATGGTACAGGGAAGACAAATCATAATTATTAGGCATTAAACAGGGAGAGATTAAAAATGGTATAGGAAACAGAGAACTCAAAGAACTTACATGTACAACTTATATGTCCATGGACATGAACTAAGGCGGGGCATATTGGAGTGTTAGGTGCGACAGGGTGGAGGGCAGGATAAAGGTAGGAAAAATTGGGAAAACTGTAATAGCATAATCAATAAAAAATACTTAAAAAAAAAAAGAAAGGGATAATCTCCTTATCTGGAGTTTGAACATCTGCCAGCCTTACGTATTCAAGACATACTTGATCCTGTAAGGCCCTAAAGAAGTTCCTAGTGTGTGTGTGGTAGATGGGAACCAAAGATAAAATGAGGTTGGGTCAATTCCTTGGCCAGAAGAAAGGAAATACCTATAAAACCAAACCCCATTGGTACCAAAGCCTAGAAGTGGAAGGGAAATAAAATTAGAGCCAAGTAGGAAGGAAACGAATTAAAAGTTGTGCTCAACATGGAGAGACGAAGACTCTTTGAGGTGGTGGCATGGTGAGGATTAGTAATGACTATGATAAAAAGAGAGCAGACAGACCTGTTAGATCTGTAAGCCATCTGGGGGGTATTCACTGCAGAGGTGAGGAATTCTACATGGTCCCTGAGAACATTGCTTCTTTAAAGTAGGAGTGTTGAAAGCTCACTGACCCGAACTGTAAAGCCTCTGGGAACACTGACAGGAAGTGCAGGTGAGGTTCTATTCTCTTCTGTCATTTAGTCACCTATTTATTGAGCTTTTGATGTGTGTAGATACTGTTGGGCTGAACAGTTATTTGTGCACAACATACTCAACAAATTAGTGTGCAAATGAGTGAATGAATGATGCCATCTTTGTACTCATTTATTCGCTAATTTACTGAATGCTTATTTTGTCCTAGACACAAAGTATTGCAGGTGCTAAGAATACAGTGGTAAACCATACAGAAATCATCCCTACTCTCATGGAGTGTAGATTTTAGTGAGACATTACAACAAATGAACACACACATATGTAATCACAAACTGGGTTAGTTCCATGAAGAAAAGTAACAGCTATTGTGATATAACCATGGGGGTGGGATCAATTTAGATTGTGTGCTCTGGGAACCGAAGGACGAGTTGGAGTAAAGCAGGTCAGAACTGGATCATGGTAGAGGTGGGGTTGGGAGCATCGCAGGTGGGGAAGACAGATTTCGTGAAGCTTCTCAAATTGGGAGTTGGAGGACTGGAGTGGGTTGGTATCCTTAGGATCCCAAACGAGACTGGTGTGGCTGCAGTGCAGAAAGGGAGTGTAGCAGTATAAGATGAAGTGGAGAAGGTGGCAGTGCTTCCCAGACATTCTGATACAAATTCCAAAATCCTCAAGTTTCATTACTATTAATTAGGAGAAAAAATAGAGATTGATTTGTGGCTTAGAGAAAGTGAAAAAAGAAGTTGGTGGTTGGGACATAATTGGTTTATCTATACCAAAGGGAAGTTGATGGTGTGGAATGAATGTGGTTTTAGTGTTAGAACTAAGTTTGTCCCAGGTCTGCTTAACCGTGTGTGGCCTTGGGTAAATTACTAAGCCTCTTGTTCTTCATCTGTAAAGTAGAGATAGCAATACCCTTTTATTGTGAGTGTGAAATTAAATAACATACGTGAAGTACTTAGGAAAGGGCCTTGTTCATACTAAGTGGTCAGTAAACTGCACTTGCCTGTTACTATTACTACTACTTCTCCCTCTTTAAGGTAGAAGGACAGTGACCAGATTGCCCATACAATGTGAGCTAAATGAACCTGATGGACAGGCTATAAAAGCATGTGCAAACTGGCATACATGTAGTGACTTTAGACTATTTCATATGAGTCGTCCTCAGAATAGCTGGGAGTCTTTTGGTCTGTCCCAGTAAGAGCTGAAAAAGCAGAAATCTTTTGATAACAAAGGTAAATCAACTGAGCTACATATACTTTTGGAAAACTAACTTTGCATTTCAAAGAAAGACAGCGTTGTAAGGCCAAATTCACTGTGAAAAGCCATAAGATTATAGAATACTTTATACCCTTTTCAGAGAGTATCATGCAATTATAGTAAAATAAAGACTTTGGAGTAAACATTCCTTGAGAATGCTAACATAAGATCTTCAAAACGTAGGGTTTCCTTTATTTCACATATAATTCTCTAGTTAAATTTAGTGCAAGCAAAGAAATCATTTGGGATAAACTGTCATATAGGTTCCTGTGCTTCACTCTGTTATTAATATGGAAATATAGTAACAGCCCTACCCTAATACAAAGAGTGGAGTCCAAAAGCTTCAGTCATATTATTGAAGGAGCATGAAATAACGCCTAGCTAGCCACTTGGGAGTTCCTACTGTGTGGAAGCTAATCACCAATTGTGGTCTCTCCCAATTCAAGTTATTATTGGGTATATTTGAATGCTGATGACATGTCAGAATCTTGAAAATGATAGTGAAAATTTTGTTTTTGGAAAGAAAAATTACTTGGAAAAAACATTGTTTGGTCTTTAGTTATTAGTTTTGTAGAAAAATGTAGTATGTCATAGCTGAACTTTTATGACTATGACCCATAAGAAGAGATACATTTTACTTTGTACACACTACCTATATACAAATAGGAAACTAAAACAAAAATTTTATGAAACAATATGCATCCCAATATTTTCTGTTATAGTCGATTTCAATTTTAAGAAAAATGCTGTGTGTAATTCACTAAGCTAATTTTGTGACCTGATGTGTCACAAGTTGTAGTGTGAAAAATACTGCATCAAATGACTGTATATTAAGTGGCACTTCAGAACGGAATTCCAGTTTTATTCCAGAAGCATAAGATCAGCACAATTTCACCAGAAGTATATGCCACACAATTAGTAATTGATGATTAATAGGTGCCAACCCCACATCACTTGGCTGCCTGGGATGGTCTTTAAAGAAAGAAAGAGGGAAGGGAGGGAGAGTAGGAAGGAAGGATGGTAGGAAGATATTTGCATATACATAAACTCTTACCAAAAGAATACATAAGAAATTAATAACATGAGTTGTTTGGGGGACAAAGAACTGGATATCTGTGGGCAGCAGTGGGGATAAGACACTTTGAGTATAGTGGTTTTTTTTCATTTTTCATCCTTTAAGAATTTGAATCATGTGAATATACATTTATTCTAAATCAATAAATTCTGCTTCCACATTGTTAGAGAAAGAAAGGACAGGGGCTCCAACATGGATCAGAGTTTGCCACTAACGATTGCCGTGGCAGATGGGACTTACGGGCGATAGTAACACTGACGGGCAGTGTCTGCTGCCCTCCACCTAGACCGGCTATGTTGACAGTGCTTTAAAAAATGTTTAAGTGACTCATTAAGAAGGTTTAATTTGTGTCCCATGCTCAGCCTATTATAGGGGGATATGTACTTTATTTTAGAAAGTTTTTTTTCGGTAGAACATGATTAAATATTTCAGTGCTTAAAGTAGAAGTTTTTTGTTTTGCATTTTTAACTTGTTATTTAGAAATAATTTCAGACATAGAGCAAACTCGTAAAAAGAGGAAAAATACAAATAACACCTGTTCTCAGGCTTACCTTCTATTAACATTTTACTTCATTTGCTTTATCGTTTTACTTATCTACCTATTTATTGGATTTATTTTTCTCGGAATCAATTAAGAGAAACTTACAAATAACATGGCCCTTTATTCCTCACTACCTCAAAGTGTGTGTTCTACAATTAGAGATACTCTCTTACTTAACTATAGCATAGTTATTAGCTCTAGTAAATTTAATGTCGATACCATACTTTTTTCCAGTCTACCTCTTTTCCATTTTTGTCAAGCGACCCAGGAATATCCTTTATAGCGTTTTTACCTCCTCCTCTAGCACAGGATCTAGATTAGGGTTAGGTATTGTTACATTTAGTTGTGTCTCTTGGCCTCCTCCTTCAATCAGAAATATTTCCACATCCCTTATTTCTTTTTTACAACATTGAGATTTTAAAAATAGAATACTTATTCTTATGTTTCTTCATGATTAGATTCAGATTATGCATTCTTGTCCAGAGTACTACGTAACTGATACATCATTCTTAGAATATCTCATTCTGAGACACAGGAAGTCCATCTGCCTGCCCCTCACAGTTATGTTAGAGTACTCGGTCAAGGTGTTGTCTAGTTTCTACTCTGTAATAAATATTTTTCCTTTGCAGCCAATAAGCAATCCATGGGAAGACATTTAAAACCATGCAAAATTTCCTTTTCCTCACCAAAATTTTCACCTAGATTTAGCATTCATTGATTGTCATTGCTTGGTCCAATGTTCACTATGTTGGCTGCAAAAAGCTGATTTTTCCAATCATAGTGCTACCTCTGCATTTAGCAGTTGGCACTCAGCACTCTGCTGTAAGCAGTTGTCCTCCTTTTCCCTGAACCCTTGTATTTGCTGTTATGAACTCATAAATTTCTCTGTCTTTCCCACTATGGCTCATGATTCATTACTATGTGAAGTAGATGATTTGATTGTGGGTATAGTGGATGACATCAGGAAGTCAATAACCACTCTGAGAATGTGTGCCAAGTTCTGTGTTCGACCATCTTTCTGGGGAGAGTGTCTGTAACTTTTTTTTTTTAAGATTTTATTTATCTTGAGACAGAGTGGAAGAGAGAGAGAAAGAGAGGGAGAGAAACATCAATGTGTGGTTGCCTCTCATGTGCCCCCTACTGGAGACCTGGCCCGCAACCCAAGCATGTGCCCTGACTGGGAATTGAACTGGTGACCCTTTGATTCACGGACTGGCACTCAATCCACTGAGCCACATCAGCCAGGGGTTAACTTTCATGAGAAAGTTAACTTTCTATAGAGTTCTTGATGCAAACAGGATTAAGTTCCAGTAGGTGCAGGGGTTAAACTTTTAGCTATCTGTAACTCTTACATATTTGTATATTCTTTTAGTGCACTGCTTTCTACCACAAGTAATAAATAACTGAAGTGTTAGAACCATGGTGTGTTTTCGTCTGTAGATACATTTCTTTCTTCTTTTTTTGTCTACTGTTTTTAAACCACAACTGAAAGTAGTATTATATTTTAGTTTCTTTAATTTTTTTGCTGGACTATATAATGTTAATATCTTCCTTTTCACTGTGACAGCAATTTATGATGTAACAGGACCAGTCTTTTGAAGCAACAAATTACCTTGATTTACTTTGAAATTTTAAAACCAATGTTTTTTACACTGTAGTTTTATTAGCTCTCTGGGAGTGAGCTACATGATGTTGTGCACTGAAAATTACCCAAATGTTCTGGCCTTCTCTTTCCTGGATGAGCTTCAGAAGGAGTTCATTACTACTTATAACATGATGAAGACAAACACTGCTGTCAGACCGTACTGTTTCATTGAATTTGGTAAGGGCCTGATTTTTTTCCTTTTTATTATCCTGGCTCCAGCCAGTTACAAGCTATTTTTTATCTAACATTGGTGGGAGGGAGGGGACAAGGGAAAACTCAGAAAATTCTGCTACCTTGCTTTTGATAGACTAATTTGACAAATGGTCTATAAATTATGGTAATGTCTTCATTTAGGCGTTTATTAGAAAAAATTGTGTTTGAGCTGTGGAGGGGATTGTCATTATTGACACAAAGAATTAATCCCAGGGTTATATTTTGCTTGGATAGTTTCTCAATGAGATAAGCAAGAGATTCAGAATTTTGTGTTTATGTGATGATTTTTTATAGTCTGCTTAATATGGGAAGTGATTGGCAAACATTTGCTGGAAAGGACCATGTAGTACATATTTTAGTCTTTAAGCACCATATGTTCTCTGTCACAACTACTGAGCCCTGCCATTATAGCTGAAAAGCAGCCATAGACAATACAGATATGACTGATTATAGTTATATTCTAATAAAACTTTATTTACAAAAAACACTCAGCAGACTATAAACAGTGAAAATAAAATTGGAAGATTATTTAGGAAATATCTTAGAAGATATTTAGGAAATACCTTTAACTTCATTAAATTTACTTTTTAAATATACATTCTAGTGGTGTAAGCAATAAATAAGAAAACGGGTTTATAAGAAATGTAATTTACAGTATATATTCTTATGTAATTACAACTGATAAATACAGTCACTATTTTACGAGATATGAATCCCTAAAATATAAGATTTTGGTTTAAAGATTAAAGTTGTTATTGTTTTGTTGCAGAAGTTCAAAGTAAGTCCTTGAAGTAGATATGATAGTAGAAATATTCTCACAGTCACGTAATGTTAAATCATTATATACTTGCAATTATTAATTTCTACAGTATAGCTTCATGATATATTAACCATTAAGTATAAATAATGTCAGAGCACTGCATGACAATGGAACAATTTGGAATAACAAACACTTTATCTGTAAAATTTACTATCTATAAACCTCACATTCTCAAATTATCTAATTAATAAATGACTGCAAGGAAATGTATTTTTTATTTTACATAGATAACTTCATTCAGAGGACCAAGCAGCGATATAATAATCCCAGGTCTCTTTCAACAAAGATAAATCTGTCTGACATGCAGACGGAAATCAAGCTGAGACCCCCTTATCAAATTTCCATGTGTGAACTGGGGTCAGCCAATGGAGTCACATCTGTATTTTCTGTGGACTGTAAAGGTGCTGGTAAGATTTCTTCTGGTGAGTTCTGGATCTCAGTTATTTTATTTTAAAAATTTGTGTAAAAATTGAGGAACTCTTGAAAATGAATTACTTTAGTATTTTAAAGCAAATACATGAGAGAATGTAGGAGTTCAAAGTAATCCTTTCTTTCAGTAGTTTATGTGGTAATCTACCAGACAGATGACTAAGCAGGAAAATACTTCAAAATAGCAATCTCAGAAGAACTGTTCGGCAGGTAAACATTTAAGAACATTTCTTTGTGAATACCTGTTTCTGGAAGTGAATAGTACTTTATTTGCAATATATGTTTATAGGCGTATGAAGTACTTTGCATTATATCAGAATAGCTGGCTGTATCCAAGGCCCGGGTTTTTGACTGTCACACCAAATGTGCTCATCTACTAACACCTCCCTTCCCAAACAAGGAATATGGTTCTGATAGTTTGTAAGCTTCTGCTTAAAAATGGAATCCTCATTATTTTATAAGGTAGCACATGCCATCGTTGAATTACTTGTTTAAAAATTCTTCCTTATATTTGAGCTGAAGTTTGTTGTCTATAACGTTTGTCTGTTTGTCTACAGTCTGTGACCTCTGCCTCCTTCTCTTCAGAACTTTGAAGTCAGCAACTCTGTGTCCTTTCTATCCTATTGGTGTGGTCAACTTCAAATAAAATATCTTCAATTCCTTTAGCCATTTGTTTATGACATGTTGAAACCCCCCCTTGGCTGGAAGCTTTGTATATCTTTTATTTGTTAGTATTCTTCAAATGTGGCATTCAAGGCTGAGCACAACATTTCATATTTGGTTTGATACAAATTATGGGAGAAAAGGGAAAACAGATTTCACTAAAATAATCCAGCCAGTTAGGAAACAAGGAAATAACAATAGCAAGCCCTGGAGGAGAGGAAATGGACAAGTACCTAGAGTTTTTGCAATGTTATCTAAAATGTCCAGTTTCCAACAAAAAAATTACAGGACATGCAGAGGAAAAGTGTAATACATGCAGTGAGCAGGAAAAGCAGACACTAGAAGCTACCTGTGACAGTGAGCAGATGTCAGATTTAACAAAGACTTCGTAGTACCCATTTTAATTATTCTCATCGATTTAAGGGAAACCATGATTTAAAAATTAAGGAAAGTATGACAATGAGATTGCATTGAATAGAAAACATGAACAAAGAGATAGAAAATATAAAGAAAAAAAACCAAATGGAAATTCTGGAATTGAAAAATACAACTTAAATGAAAAATTTACTAGTGGGGCTCAATAGAAGATTTGAACTGGCAAAAGAAAGAGTTAGCAAACTTGAATGTAAATCAGTAAAGATTATGCAATCCAAGAAACAGAATAAAAGAACAGAACCTCAGAAAAGTATGGGACCCTATTAAGCACACTGACATGCATGATGGGAGAACCAGAAGAAGAGAAGAGAAAGAAGCACAAGTATTTGAAGAAATAATGGCTAAAAAGTTCCCAAATTTACTCAAAACATTAACCTACTTCTCTAGGAAGCTCATTTAACTATAAATATATTCAAGAGACCTACAAATAGATGAATCATACAAAAATTCGAAAGGTAAAAATAAGGAGAAAATCTGGAAAGCATCAAACAACTCACCACTTACAAGAGAACCCCCAAAAGAGTAACAAGTGACTTCTCCACAGAAACAATGGTGGACCTAAAGGAGTGGGAGAATATGTTTAAAATACTCAAAGGGGGAGAAAGCCTGTCAACCAAGAATCCTATATCTTTCAAAACTGGAGGTGAAATAAAGACATTTACAGATAAGCAGAGGATGAGAGAATTAGTTGCTGGCAGATTCACCTATAAGAGATACTAAAGGAAGTTCTTAGGCTGAAAGCAAGTGACCCAGACTATAATTTGAATCCACACCAAAAAAAGAAAAAAGAAAAGAAAAAAAAAATCAAAGAGCAATGGTAAAGGTAATTGTGAAAGATAGTAAAAGTACATTTTTCTTTTCTTTTTTTTTTTTAGGGAGTAACAGGGAAATGCCTCTTTATTTTTATTTTTTTAAGTATTTTTTATTGATTATGCTATTACAGTTTTCCCAATTTTTGCCCCTTTATCCCTCCTCTACCCTGCCCACCCCAGCCCGCCAGCATTCCCCCCACCCCCTTAGTTCACATCCATGGGTTGTACATATAAGTTCTTTGAGTTCTCTGTTTCCTATACCATTTTTATCTCTCCCCATCTATTTTATGCCTAATAATTATGCTTCTTCCCTGTACCTTTTCCTCCCTATTCCTCCCTTCCCCCTCCCCCCTGAACTCACTCTGTGTGATGTCCATTTCTCTGAATCTATTCCTGTTCTATATGTTTGCTTAGTTTTTGTTTTCGTTGTTTTTCTTTTCTTTTGGGTTCAATTGTTGATAGTTGTGAGTTTGTTGTCATCTTATTGTTCATATTTTTTATCTTCTTTTTCTTAGATAAGTCCCTTTAACGTTTCATATAATAAGAGCTTGATGAACTCCTTGAACTTGACCTTATCTGAGAAGCACTTTATCTGCCCTTCCATTCTAAATGATAGCTTTGCTGGATAGAGTATTCTTGGATGTAGGTCCTTGTCTTTCATGACTTCAAATACTTCTTTCCAGCCCCTTCTTGCCTGCAAGGTTTCTTTTGAGAAATCATCTGATAGCCTTATGGGAACTCCTTTGTAGGTAAGTGTCTCCTTTTCTCTTGCTGCTTTTAGGAATTTCTCCTTGTCTTTAATCTTGGGTAACTTAATGATGATGTGCCTTGGTGTGTTCCTCTTTGGGTCCAACTTCTTTGGGGCTCTTCTGGGCTTCCTGGAAGTCTATTTCCTTTGCCAGATTGGGGCACTTTTCCTTCATTATCTGTTCAAACAAGTTTTCAGTTTCTCGCTGTTGTTGTTCTCCTTCTGGCACCCCTATAATTCTGATATTGGAACTTTTCAGGTTGTCCCAGAGAATCCTCAGCCTCTCTTCATTTTTTTGGATTCTTGTTTCTTCGTTCTGATCCAGTTGGATGTTTATTTTTTCCTTTTGTTCCAAATCGTTGCTTTGAGTCCTGGTTTCCTTCATGTCACTGTTGGTTCCCTGAATATTTTGCTTTATTTCACTTTGGGTATCTTCCATTTGTTCTTTCATTTTTTGACCAAGCTCAATCAGATCTGTGAGCATTTTGATTACCAGGGCTTTAAATTCTCAATCAGATAGGTTGGCTATGTCCTTATCATTTAGCTCTCTTTCTGAAGCTTTGTTCTGTTCTTTCATTTGGGCCATATTTCTTTGTCTTGGCGCACCTGATAAGTTGTAAGGGGGCAGGGCCTTAGGTCTTCACCAGGGCAGGGCAACCCTCCTTGCTGCACTGCGGCACTGCCTGTGGGGGAGGGGCCAGAAAGGGAATAATGCAGCTCCCCTGCTTGTCTCTAGTGCACTTTCCAGTAGACTCTCGTGTCAGACTGGAAGTAACTTTCACCACGGCAACCCCAGCCTTAGCCCACAGTCAGCTCTGAGTCTCAATTTTCCCCTTAAGTCAGTCCCTCCTGCGCAGCCCATGGAGCTTGGAAGTCAGCCCCACCTCTCAGCCTCCCCACCGCGAATTTTCTGAGTAGGCCTGCACAGTCCACCTTACCAGTGTGGTTGATTTTTTTCTTTAATTCCTTGGTTGCCAGAGTTCTATGCAGTTTGATTTTCTAGCACTTCTGGTTGTTTATTGATTTTAGATTGGTTGTTTTCCTCCTTTTGATTGTGTGAGGAAGCGAAGGATTTCTACCTATGCCTCCATCTTGGCCGGAACTCCAGAAAATCTACATTTTCTTTTAAAAAGCAGTGTATAAGATAATGTATATAATCTGTTGTTGGGCCTATAGCATATAGAAATGAAATATATTTTCTAATAATAGCACAAAGGAGCTGGGTAGGAGCAAAGCTGCATTGGGTGAAGGAAATATTCTAGGTGGTAATTTGAATTCACAGGAACAAATAAAGCCAGAAATGAAAATAATGTTAACAAGCCAATGAAAGTATAATTGTTGTCCTCTTAAATTCTTTAAAAGACAGAAAATTATGTAAAGTAATAATTATAATAATGTATTTTGGGTTTGTGACATTTATTAGTGTAATTTCTGCAACAACAATGCCACAGAAGGGAGAGCAAGGCAGCTCAGCTATGTAGGAGTGATGTTTCTGCAGCCCACTGGAATTAAGTTGGTATAAATGTGAAGCTGTTTCTTACAAGATGTACACGGTGAGGCCTACAGCAGCTGCTAAGCAAATAACTTGAAATGTGGTGAAAAATAATTAAAGAAGTTAAAAGACTGGAGTATAAAATACTCACTTAACGCAGTGATAATAAAGGAGGAACAGAGCAAAAAGGGCGCGCGGCGTGTAGAAGTCAGCCAGGTGGCAGGCATGGATCCACGATAACAGTAATGTAGGTGAATAGATCTATGGAATGTGAATGGGTGAATATTCCAATCAAAAGTCAGAGATTGTAAGAGTGGATTAAAACAAAACAAGATGCAAAGATTCAATTAGATTGAAAGCAAAGAAAAGAAAAAGATATAGTTTAATATAAACAGCACCTAAAAGAGAACCTGAGCTATTCTGATAACAGACAAAATGAACTTCAGGGTAAAAATTGCTACTAGACACAAAGAAGGGCATTTTATAATGATAAAAGTCCATTAGGGTATAACAATTATGAGCACATAACATTTAAGAACAGACCTCAAAATACAGGAAGCAAAACCTGTCAAAATGAAGGGAGAAATAGATGATTACAGAGTAATAGTTAAAGTCAAATACCCTAAATAATTAATAGATCTAGGCAGAAGATAAGAAAATAGAAGATTTGAACCACAGGACAAACTAACGAAACAGTATTACACTCCATTCAACAATAGAAAATACATTCTTCTGCAGTGTACATGGAAAATTCTCCAGAATAAATCTTATACTATGCTATAAAAAAACTTCATAAATTTAATAGGATAGAAATTATACAAAGTAAATTCTGTAACAAAAATGGGATGAAATTAGAAATTAATAAAAATTTGGGAAACTCGCAAATATGTGTAAATTAAGTAATACAGTTCTAAATAATGAATGGGTCAGAGAAGAAATCAAAGGGGAATTTATACTTTTAGATAAATAAAGATAAATATGCAACACATCTAAGCACAGCAGCTGTGCTTAGAGGAAAATTTATAGCTATAAAATACCTATATTAAAAAATTTAAAAATGTCTAATAAATAACCTTCACCTAAAGATACTAGGGAATGAAAAAACAAACCTAAAACAAAAAGAAGGAGGGACATAATAAAGATTAGAGCAGAAATAAATGAAAATGAAATATAAACTAGAAAGCCAGTAGAGAAAAATCAGTGAAATCAAAAGCTGATTCTTTGACTCTATGGCTCTGGTTTAAGGATAGGCATATAGATCAACGGTATAGAATTGAAAATGCAGAAATAAACCTTTGCATTATGGTCAATTTATTTTTAACACGGACACTGACACAGCAGTGAAAGAATTGTCTTTCAACAAACGATGCTGAGACAAGTGAATATTCATATACAAAAGAATGAAGTTGGACTCCTACTTCACAGGCTATTGACAAACTAACTCAAAATGGATCAAGGACCTAAATTTAACAGCTAAAACTATAAAACTCTTAGAAGAAAACAAAGGTATAAATCTTTGTGACTTTGTATTAGGCAATTTTTTTATTTTATTTAACACCAAAAGCACAGTGAAAAATAAAAAATAGATAAGGTGAAAAAATCACCAAAATTAAAAATCTTTCTTCTGCCCTGGCCAGGTAGCTCAGTTGGTAAGAGTGTCATCCTGATATGCCACGTTTGTGTGTTCAGTCCCCAATCAGGGCAAATAGAAGAATTAACCGATGAGTACATAAATTAGTGGAACAACAAATTGATGTTTCTCTCTCTGTGTCTCTCCTCTCTCTCAAATCAATAAATAAAAAAAATTTTTGTTCTTCAAAAGACACAAGAAGTTGAAAAAACAGTCCACAGACACAGAAAATATTTTCAAATAATGTATCTTCTAAGGGACTTGTGTCCAGAATATATAAAGCTGAACAATAAACAGAAAATAATACAATTTTTAAAGGGGAACAGGATTTGAATAGATGATTCTACAGAAAAACTGTGTAACTGGCTAATTAACACTTGAAAATGTGCTCAACATTCATAGTCATTAGTAAAATGCGCAAGAAAATAATGAAAAGATACTACTAGGATGTAGGATCCACCCACTAGGATGGCTGGAATAGAAAATACAGGCAGTGACAAGTGTTAGTAAGGATGTGGAGAAATTAGAACCCTCATAAGTTGCTAGTGGGGCTGTAAAGTAATGCACCTGCTTTGGAAAATGGAATGGAAGTTCCTCAAAAAGGTAAACATAGGGTTACCATATGACCCAGCAATTCTACTCCTAAGTACGTAACCCAGAGAATTAAAAATGTATGTCTAAGCAAAAATGTGTACATGAGTGTTTATAGCATTATTCATAGCAACTGAAAAGTGGAAACACCCAAATGTTCCATCAGCTGATGAATGAATAAACAAAATGTGGTATTCCATGTAATGGATACTATTAAGCAATAAAAAAGTATGAATTATTGATACGTGGTACAATGTGTATGAACCTTAAAAACACTGTGCTATGTGAGAGAAGCATGTAGAAAAGGACACATATTTAAAGTTGCATTTTTACAAAGTGTCCAGAATAGGCAAATCCATAGATGCAGAAAATAGAGCAGTGGCTGAGAGGAGCTGGAGGGGTGGAGGAAAGAGGCAGTGACCGCTGCTAATGGTTATGAGGTTTCTTTTTGGAGTAATGAACATGTTGTGGAATAAGATGATTATGATGGTTCGAAGCTCTGGGAATATACTAAAAACTTCTGAATTATGCTCTTCAAAGGATGAAATTTATTACATGTGGATTATATTCCAATTTTAAAAATCACTAGTAAACAGGGGATTATTACTTTGAAGACTACTTGCAGTAGTGATGGAGTAGTTAATTCAGACCAGTAGTCCCACTGAATACATGTAGAAAAGCTGAGTGGAATGTATGATATTCTACAGAATATATAGGTCTAATATATAATGTAGAAGTTAATCTAAAATGTAATCTTCCTGAAGTCTTTGATAACTAAAATATTACTGGCATACAGAGGAAGGTGGAGGCCCAGGGAGATGAGCCCAGTGTTCGGAGCAATTTTTTTCGTTGGGGCTTGTACCAGTTCTGGAGGGACCAGCTGACAGCTCCTGAAGACTAGGGAGACAGGGATTAGAGTGCAGGGCCTGGGGGGTGGCCAAGCTTATGAAAACCCTCCCTCCCGGTTTGGGATTAGGACTTTGGATGTCTGTGCTCTAGGAATGTGGGTAGATAGGAATATGCAGCAGACAGGCTTTTATTGGGACTGTAGCTTAGTTTTGAATCATGTTGGTGTCTAGAATTGAATTGAGCTGATTCCACAGTGTTATGCTCCAAAGATCCTGGAATCTCTCCTGGAAGAGATAGTCTCATAAGCTTCAATTATGTCTACAACAAGATCTTGAAAATAGAATCTTTGGCAAACAATCATAAATAACCAAGCACCAGAAGAGATTAAACTATATGAACACAAACCATCAGAATCAATCTCTCCCCACCTTACCTCTTCTCTCCCCTCCTGCCCCTCCTCCTCCCTCTCTTTCTCCCTGCCCTCCTCCCCTCTCCCCTCGTCTTTCTTCCCCTCCCTCTCATTAAAACCATGGAAGCCAGAGGACAACTTAGTGATATTCTCTAAAGGAAAAAAGGAAAATAACCACAAATGTAGAATTCTGTGCTTAACAAAAATATCCTGAAAGAGTGAAGTGGCAAGAGTAGATATCCTCCTGTTCTTGATTCTGATATTACCAGGGAAAGTGTTCAGTCTTTCACAGTTAAATATGGTGTTAACTTAGGGTTTATGTAGGTGCTTTTTAAAATCAGGTAGAGGAAATACCCTTATATTCCCAGATTGATGAGCAATTTTTATGAAGAATGTAAGTCATTCTGTCAAATGTTTTGTCTGCATTTATAGACATGATTGTATCATTTTTCTTTTTGAAAGTTTTATATGGTGAATTACTTTGATTGCTTTTCAAATATTTAACCAATCTTGCACTTCTGTAATAAACCCCACTTGATCATGATGTATTATCCTTTTTATATTTTGTCAGATCCAGTTTACTAAAATTTTGTTAAAATATTTTGTATCTATGTTTATGAGGAGATTTGTAGTTTTCCTGTTTTTTGTAATGTTTTTGACTAGTTTTGCTCTCAGAATAAAGCTGGCATCATAGAATAAATTGGGAGGTACTATCTCATTCAATTTTGGGGAAATGTTTCTGTAAAATTTTTATTTCTTCTTTAAACGTTTGGTACAGTGAAGACTTTCAAGCCTCTAGTTTTCTTTGTAGGAAGGTTTTTTTAACTACAAATCAATTTCTTTGATGGATTTAGGGTTATTCAGGTTATCTGTTTATTCTTGAGTCTTAGTCGTAGTTTGTTTCTTTTAAGGAATCAGAGGAATTTGTTCATTTCACCTAAGTTACTGAATTTTGGCGTAAAGTTAATAGTTCCATATCCCTTTAATATTTGTAGAATTGTCATTATGTCGCCATTCTCATTTTTCATATTCATAATTTTTCCCTTGCATTTTTCTTCTGAATAGTCTTATTAGAGTTTATAATTTTCATTGGTTTTCTTAAAAAAACAGCTTTCCCTTTCATTGACTTTATTATTTTAATTTTTTATTTCATTGTGTTTTGATCTTATTGCTTCCTATTGTCTGCTTACATACGATTTAATTTGTTCTTCTTTTTCTATTTCCGAAGGTAGAATTTGAGAATATCTTTCCTAATACAGATATTTAATACTGTATTATCTCCCTTTAAATACTGCTTTAACTACATTTTATAAATTTTAATATACTGTATTTTTACTCACATTTTGTTCAAAATGCTTTCTAATTTTACTTTTGATTTTTTTTGTGATCCCTAGATTATTTAGAAATATGTTAAATAGTTTTAAATATTTAGAGATTTTCCACTTGTGCCCAGATAACAAATTTTATATGATTTTAATTATTTTACATTTATTGAGATGTTTTATTTCTCCAGAATATGATCTGTCTTTAGTCATTTTCTAAAAGAATATGTATTCTGTTATTTAGATTAAGATGGTTGATATTGTTCAAGTCACCTTTTATATCCTTTATGATTTTTTTTGTCTACTATCAGTTATTGTTATAGGGTTATTGAAATCTGACTATATTTATAAATGTATATCTTTCTCCTATTAGGTCTATCATTTTTATGTATTTTCAAGCTTCTTTTTTATTTCATTTAATCTTTTATTTTTTAAGTATATTTTATTGATTATGCTATTACAGTTGTCCCAGTTTATTTCTCCCCTTTATCCCCCCTCCGCACTGCAACACCGTTACCCTCTGGCATTTCCTCCCCTTCCCCTTAGTTCATGTCCATGGGTCATACATATAAGTTCTTTGAGTTCTCAGTTCCCTATACCATTTTTTACCTCTCCCTGTCTATTTTGTACCTATCATTTAGGATTCTTATTCCCCCTACCTTCCCCCACCCCCATTCTCCCCTTCCACCTCCCCACTGATAACCCTCCATGTGATATCCATTTCTGTGATTCTATTCCTGTTCTAGTTGTTTGCTTCGTTTTTGTTTTTGCTTTTTAGATTCAGTTGTTGGTAATTGTTAATTTGTTGTCCTTTTACTGTTCATAGTTTTTGATCTTGTTTTTCTAAGATAAGTCTCTTTAACATTTCATATAGTAAGGGCTTGGTGATGATGAACTCCTTGAACTTGACCGTATCTGGGAAGCACTTTATCTGCCCTCCCATTCTAAATGATAGCTTTGCTGGATAGAGTAATCTTGGATGTTAGGTCCTTGCCTTTCATGACTTCAAATACTTCTTTCCAGCCACTTCTTGCCTGTAAACTTTCTTTTGAGAAATCAGCTGATAGTTTTATGGGAACTCTTTGGTAGGTAACTGTCTCCTTTTCTCTTACTGCTTTTAAAATTCTCTTTAATCTTCTTATCTTTAATCTTGGGTAACTTAATTATGATGTGCCTTGGTGTGTGCTTCTTTGGGTCCAACTTCTTTGGGATTCTCTGGGCTTCCTGGACTTCCTGGAAGTCTATTTCCTTTGCCGGATTGGGGAAGTTCTCCTTCATTATTTGATCAAGTAAGTTTTCAATTTCTTGCTCTTCCTTTTCTCCTTCTGACACCCTAATGATTCAGGTGTTGGAGCACTTAAAGTTGTCCCAGAGGTTCCTAAGCTTCTCCTCATTTTTTTGAATTCTTGTTTCTTCATTCTGTTCTGGTTGGATGTTTATTTCTTCCTCTTGTTCCAAATCATTGATTTGAGTCCCAGTTCCTTTCCTTCACTGTTGGTTCCCTGGATATTTTCCTTTATTTCACTTTGTGTAGCTTTCATTTCATCCTTCATTTTGCAACCAAACTCAATCATTTCTGTGAACATCATGATTACTAGTGTTTCGAACTCTACATCTGACTGGTTGTCTCTCTTTTCGTACTTTGTTTTTTTTTTTTGGAGTTTTGATCTTTCATTTGGGCCATATTTCTTTGTCTTGGTGCACCTGTTCTGTGGTAAAGGGTGGAGCCTTAGGTATTCACCAGGGTGGGGCAACCCTCTTTGCTGCATTGTGGTGCTCTCTTTGGGGGAGGGGTCCGAGAGGGAACAGTGCTGCTTGCTTGGCTCTTATCCTGCTTTCAGTCATTCCCCCCACTACTCACAAGCAAATTGGGCCCTTCTGGTGCTGATTCCTGGGTGTGTGTGTGGGTTTGTGTACATTCTAGGACCCTGCAGGTTTCTCCATCCAACTCTCCTGTCAGGCTGGGAGTTTCTTCTACCACCGAAACCCCCACAGTCAGAGGTTTTGTTGCTTTATTTCCCCCATGCTGGAACCCTGGGTTTTGCAGTCTGTCTAGCTCCCGTTGTTCCTCCCGGTTTATCCTCAAGGAAATCTGGGACTGCCAGAGGTCACCTCGCCCACCTGGTCCTCTAGCCCCTGCCTTGTTGCACATCCTCTCTACCCCAGTTGCCCCTCTGTGCCCCTCCTACCAGTCTGGGTGAGTGTTTATTCTTTAACTCCTTGGTTGTTGAACTTCCGTGCAGTTCAATTTTTTGGCAGCTCTGGTTATTTTTTTGTTTTTAAATTTGTTGTTGACCTTCTTTTGGTTGTGCGAGGAGGCAAAGTGTATCTACGTACACCTCCATCTTGGTTGGATGTCTTCATTGGGTTTTGGAAGGATGAAATAAGATTGTATATAGAAAGCACTTGGTACCTGGCACAGTGCCTGGCATGTTGAGAAGAGCCACTGTTAGCAGGAGCAGTAGAGGCAGTAATAGTAGTAGTAGATGCTGTTCATATTTGCTTCTCTCATTTCCATCTCCATGTTTGTGTTCTTTTCCTCTGCATGGAATGAAGTTTTTCTCATTTGTACTTGTCTAAATTTTATTTGTTTTCAAAGTTCTTCACTAGTTCTCTACAACAGTGTCACTGCTTTCCTCCTAGTTATCTTTCCTCTTCAGAAGTCCTTAACTCTTTTTGTTTAGAATACTTATAATTTTCATATGCTTATTTGTCCACTTCCCCTTAAAAGATGAGAAGTGCCTTGGGGGCAGGTTGTGTAATTCATTTTTCATGGTTTCTAAAGCACAACATCTTACATAGAATTGTGCCAAAAAGTATTTGTTGAATAAATACAGGGTCTTGCAGAAGAACCATCTGCTTGAGTTCTTCCTTATTACTGAGGAGGGACTGTGGGAGGGATGGAAGAGGGATGCAAAACACGACTACTTAGTAGACCAGTTGGATAGATTTTTAAATTGTGAGATATTTTTCTTTACTGGTGTAAAACTTGATACCAGTATTTTACAAAGGCATTTAATTTTTTGTTTTCATATTAGAATCTCAAGAAAATTGATTGGGAGACCACGCAGTAAGCTTGGGTAGAGAAGAAATTTTAAAAAATGTTACCCCATATTAGCATTCTCTGCTGAACTTGAGGAATAAATACTTTTTTGTGATGTGTGGGTTTTGTGTTTTTACGAACTATTTAGGGAAGCTTTTCTGCTGAAATGGCTGAATGTAAGTTGCAGAGACTTAAGCCCTTCCTCATATCAATGTTCCACCTCATTAACTTCATTGTTAGAGCTTTTACACTTCAGTGGTTTAAATAAATGATCAAAGGTAGTTCTGTTGTCTTCTCTTTCCATCTGTCTCCTTTTTGAGGTCTCTATGATTATGTATTTAGTTTTGTGTTTTCATTTCGACTCTATTGTTAATTCTGTTAAGTGCAAGATGATGATGAAGGGAAGCTATTGTATAACTAAATGTCTCACAGTGTTGAAGCCTTGAGTGATATGGAAATGTGTTTATGCAGATAAACTGGTCACTTCTTCAGCCAGAGCTCTATCGTTTGTATCGTCAGATGGTCTTCAGAGACCGGGAGCTTCCCAGCTGTCAGACTCTGTTTTATCGTGGAGTTCAGATTGGTGATTGCGGCCGACCCCCAGGCAGCGCAGGCTGCCGGCCCCCTGCAGTCAAAAATCCGTGTGTGACTTTTGACTCCCCCAAAACTTAACTAGTAATAGCCCACCGTTGGCTGGAAACCTTACTGATAACATAAACAGTTGAGTAATAGTTGATTTTTTAAGTTGTATGTATTATGTATTCTTACATTAAAGTAAGCTAGAGAAAGATGTTATTGAGAAAATCGTAAGGAAGAGAAAATATATTTGAAGTACTGTATGTATTTATTGAAAAAAAATTGAGGTGTAAGCGGACCCACACCGTTTAAATCTGTGTTGTTCAAGGATCAACTGTATTGAGCTTTCATATATATCTTCTGGTATTTATAAGCCTAGAACCCCAAAAAGGGAGAGCTTTACTTAAAAGCAACCTATGTTTGTCCTTTAAAATGTTTCCTAAGCATTTTCAGGAAAAGTCGGAATTATGCAGTGAATTTACAATCAAAGTCACCTTTGTAAATCTTTGCAACTGCTTGCAAATACTTGACATATTTAGGCAGTAAGGCCTTTTCTACCTGATTTACTGCCTGATGTGAGCACTCCTTAGCAGTATATATATATATATCCCAAATGCAAGTTTGATGTCTTTGTCAAAAATGTAGAGAAAAATTAGTTAATGGAACTTGAGTTTGGGAATGAAGCTGGCGTGTTGTTAGACATTTTGCATTTTAGAAAATAGTTAATTACTAAGACATATCGTTAGATAATTTTATGAATATTAATCTATATTTGACTGTTTAAATTGAGCAATAAATTTCATTGTACCTAAGTTTAGGTATTGACATCAGATAATGAAGATCATTTCTAACCATTTCTTTTTATTTTCCAGCTCACCAGCGACTGGAACCAGCAACTCTGTCAGGGATTGTGGCATTTATCCTTAGTCTTTTATGTGGAGCTCTGAATTTAATTCGAGGCTTTCATGCTATAGAAAGTCTCCTGCAGGTACCATACTATTTTTGCAATTACAGGTGACTAGTGTCTATTGAATCTGCCTGTTACACAGAATTGATCTGGTTTGATTATTAGTACAATCAACCATGTATCCCCAGATTTTGTATTCTTTATACATACATGCCTTAGTCTCCCCTTCCTCTAAAAACACTTCAAAAACAGAATCCCACTGATTTCTAGTTAGCTTGGGACACACTCAGAGAGTACCATTCTGAGTACCCTCTGAGTGTTCTCAGCTCTGTGAAGCCCATAGCAGAGGACATCTCAGGCTCCAGGAAGCTGCGCTGTCTCTTGAGTTGGGGATGGAGGGGAGCATCTCATTACTTCCCAATTCCTCTTCCAACTGTCCTGGGCCTTCAGATAAAGCTTTTTCATTTTAGACACAGGACTGCTGGCTATTGTTTCTTGGTGTTCTTCCCCTTGTTCCCTAGCCAGGTCAGCTCTACTCCCAGTAGGAGTTCAATTTGGAACCAGTTAGTCAACCTGCCAAAAAAACAAAGGCAATTTGGTGACTGCGGACTGAAAAAGCTAATAAATAAGATACTCTTTTGCTTAAAAAGCAAACTTGATGTAGTGGAAAGAACGGTAGTGTTTGTGGAAGAGAATGAGAGTGTTGGCTCCAGCTCAGCTACTGATTATCTCTGTGACTTTGAATGGCTCACCTTGCTTTCTGGTCCTCAGTTTCATTGCTCATCAGCTAAAGGAGAAGGGGTGGATTCGATGAGTATTTTTTGAAACATGGGACACATTTACCACTAGTTATAGGATAGACGACTGTAGATCAGTGATTTTCAACCTTTTTCATTTTATGACACACATAAACTAATTACTAAAATTCTGCAGCACACCGCAAAAATATGTTTTGCTGATCTGAGAAAAACATAGGTATAATTTTGATTCATTCACAGTGGATGGCTATCTTTGTGTTGGCTGTCGTAATTTTTAACTTTGACCATCTAAGGGAAAAGAGGTCAGTGCCCCACTAAATAGGTATTGCATGTTTTAAAAATTCTTGTAGCATACCAGTTGAAAATTGCTGCTGTAGATGATAGAGGGGTTAACATTTTTAACGTTAAGAGTTAATGTATTTAATGCATATTAATATGTAGTATCTGTTTGGTAAGGGATACTAGTTTCTATTAATGATAGAGAAATAAAACCTTCCTTTTAAAATAAAGTAATAAGTCAAATTTATGAAATTTATGACATAAGTAATGGTGTGATTAGTATTTAGAGTTGGCAAAAATTGTGAAGGTGGTACTTTAAGGTTAAAATGTTCTGGTTAAAAAAATTCTCTGGTTGTTTGAAATAAGGGTTGAAAAAAGCTTTCAGAAAAGACACAGACCCTTGCCTTCCCTGACTCAGAAGAGAGTGTGTAAGTTATGAAACCTGAGGCCACAGTACTTTCAAGTTAGAAACCAGACAGTGCTGTCATATGTCACAAAACATGTTAAAGGAAATAATTTCTTTTAGGCACTCAGGTATCTTATTTCTCTTCTTCCTGGGCTGCCTTTTCCTCATCTTCTGATTTACAACTTTAGACTAAGGGAAGTGGTAGAAACTGTAGCTTTTCATGCTTTTGAGCTGCTACACCTCACTAATGCATGCGTTGATTCTTAAGAGTTTTAGGTTCTCCCTCTGATCAGTAATGGCTTTGACTCATTACAGCTGGTTTTTCAGTTTCAGAAGAATAGTACAGGCATATCTTATTTTATTGCATTTCACAGATTTATTTACAAATTGAAGGCAAGACCCTCTATCAGCAAACAAATGACAAATGGTTTTATTGTGATACTTTATTGCAGTGTTCTGAAACAGAACCTACAATAACTATCTCCAAGGTATGCCTGTAATCTGATTAAATTAATTACCACCTGTATCTGACTAGTAGCTCTGAAACTTCTTAGACTATTTACATTTTAAAGAGACATCACAGACCAATATCTCGTGAATGTTGATGCAAAAATCCCCAACAAAGTATTAGCAAATTAAATCCAGTGGTGTATAAAAACAATTATACACCATAACCAAGTGGGATTTATTCTAGTATGCAAGGCTGCTTCAACACTTGAAAATCAGTTAATGTAATCCATCATATCAATAGGCTAAAGAAAATATGATCACATCAGTAGATACAGAAAAAGCATTTGACAAAATCATACACCCTCATGAACTCATAGAAAACTAGGAATAAAGGGGAACTTCCTCTACTTGATAAAAAACATCTACAGAAATCCTGAGCTAACATCATATTTGATGAGAAGCTAGATGCTTTCTCCCTAGGATTGGGCAGAAGGATGTCACCTTTCACCATTCCTATTCAACATTGTACTAGAAGACTAGTTAATGCAGTTAGACAAGAGAGCAAAAGGTCTAAATATTGGGAAGGAAGAAATACCAGTTGTCCTTATTCACAGATGGTATGATTGTCTACACAGAAAATCCCAAAGGATCAATTCCTGGAACTCATAAGTGATTAGTAAGGTCACAGGATCCAAAGTTAATGTATAAAAGTCAATTGCTTTCCTATATATCAGCAAAAAATGATTGAAATTTGATATTTAAATAATATAATTTATACTGGCACTTCCAAAAATTGAAGCACTTAAAATAAACCTAACAAAATATATACAAGATCTATATGGGAAAATGATAAAACTCTAATAAAAGAAATCAAGGAACCTCTAAATAAATGGAGAGATATTCTATGTTCATGGATAGGAAGACTCAATATTGTCAAGACGTTCTTCCCAGTCGATCTATAGACTCAGCACAATTCTAATCAAAATCCCAGCAGTTATTTTGTGGATGTTGACAAAGCGATTCCAGAGTTTATTGGAGAAGCAGAAGACCCATGTAGCCAATGCAATACTGAAGAAAAAGAAGAAGACTTACTACCCAACTTAAAGACTTACTGTTAAGCTATAATAATTAAGACTGTGTGGTATTGGAAAAACAATAGACAAATAGATTAATAGAATAGTGTACAGAGCCCATAAATACACCCTCACAAATACGGTTGACTGTGCTTGACAAAGAAGCAAAGCAACTCAGTGGAGAAAGGATGTTCTTTTCAACAGATGGTGCTGGAACAGCCGTGCATCCACATGCAAAAACATGAATCTAAACACAGATTACAACTTTCACAAAAAACGTTTAACTCAAAATGGATCACAGACCTAAATGTAAAACATGAAACTATAAAAATAATAAAAGATAATAGAGAAAAACCTATGCAACCTTGAGTTTGGTGATGAATTTTTAGACACAACACCAAAAGCATGATTTATGAAAGAAAAACTGGTGAGTTAGGCTTAATTGAAAAACTTCTGCTCTATGAAGGACATTAAGAAACTGAAAAGATAAGCCACAGACTAGGAGAAAATATTTGGAGAGCACATCTGACGAAGGTCTTGTATCTAAAACATACAAGGAGCTCTTAAAACTCAGGAAAACAAACAACCCAATTAAAAAAGAACTTGGCAAAAGAACTAAACAGGCACCCCACGAAAGGATAGGAAAAGATGCTCACATCATAGATCATTAAGGAATTGCAAATTAAAATATTAAGATATCACTAAACATCTATTAGAATGGCAAAAAAAACAACAACAACCTTGACAATACCAAGTGCTGACGAGCATATAGAGCAAAAGGACCTCTTCATGCATTGCTGATGGGAGTGCAAAATGGTACAGTCACTTCAGGAGACAGTTGGGCTGTTTCTCCCAAAGCTAAACATAGCCTTACCGTGCGACCCAGAAGGCATGCTCCTCAGTATATTTACCCAAATGAGCAGAAAACTTATATCCACACAAAAACCTGCACATGAGTGTATATCTCGGCTTTATTCATAATTTCAAAAAGCTGGGAGGAAGCATCTATGGAATCTCAAGGTGAATGGATAAAGAAACTGGACAGTCTGTACAATGGAATATTATTCAGTAATGAAAACTAATGAGCTATCAAACTGTAAAAAAGACATGGCTAAACCTTGAATTTATATTGCTTAATGAGAAAAGCCAGTCTTGAAACTACATGCTATATGTTCCAACTATATGACATTCCGGAAAACATAAAACCATAGGGACAGTGAGTCAAAAGATGAGTGGGTGCCAGGGCTGTGGAAGGAGGGAGGAAGGATGACCAGTTGGAACACGGGATTTTTACGGCAGTGAAACTATTCTGTTCGTTATGTAGTGGTGGTTGTCATTATACATTTCTCAAAACCTAAGAATGTACAACACAGAGCAGACACCATATTAGTGCAAGATGTTACACTAATAACAGGGACTTAAGCAGGGGAAAAAGCAGGCATGTAAGCACTCTACTGCTTAGGTTTCTGTAAACCTAAAACTGCACCAAAGATAAAAATGTATTAATTAAACACACACTCCCAGAGGAGAACATACCGGCATTAAAACAAAGACCAGAAAAGGGAAGCATTCTCCAGGATTTGATTTTTCCTCAGGTGTGCTTTTGCTTCCAGCAGGTGAAGTACAGGTAGCCTGTTGTGTCCAGTCAGCTCCTATGAAACGGTGGATCAGGCTTTCTCTTTTCATGGAGGCACTGAGCCTTCCATTCACACAGGTCAAGCAGGGACTCAGAGCCCCAGTCAGAGGGAACATAGGTTCAGGAATGTGATGCATGTTTCAAGGTCACATGTGCAGTTATGTGCCCTCTGAGAACAGCTGTCATATTGAGAAAGCCAGTGAGAGAAGAGAGACCAGGTCCTCCAACCTGCACCTACCAGTTCCCAACTACTCCCACCAAAGATGGACTGGAAAAATGACCATTTATTTTAATTTATATTAATTTGCATAAATAAGCTCTGGAAAGATAAGAAACTAATAGATGTGATGGGAACTGGACAGATGATAAGCAGAATGGAAATGAGAATCTTCGTGATATAACTTCTTATATGTTACTTTTATTTTTGAACCATATGAATATATTACTAATTCAGATTTTAAATAGTAAAAATGAATATTAGCACATGTTATGTAAGCAGGAAAAAAACAATTTTTGTTAAACCAACTTAATAGGTAGATTTTCAAGTAATGAAAATTTCAGACAGAGTAAAGGTAAATATTTTTGTGAGGGGTAAGGATATTCTGAGTATTTTTTCTATTTTTGTAGCTTCTTCCTGACTCCATCTTAGAGTCCACAGTTCCGTAGAAGCTTCAAGGTTTTTTGTGTTAAATAGACTCATAAAATTGTGGTGGTGGGGCGTGAAAGGAGCATGGGGTAAATTATGGACAGGGGAGTGATCTTTTTTATTAGTAGATCATTTATAATTCGGGGACAATCTGGATGCTTGTATCTTTGAAGATGTGGCTTTGTGGTATTTGATACGGAATTCTTTCTTTTTCACTGTTGTCCTACAGTAAGTTTACTCCAATAGTACTTTCTCTTGAGCCAAGAAACTGTAAATTGGTCCATGTGGAATGTTTAGCTATCTGGAAACTAGGGACACCTCGTTGTGTTGTTCCCTTGGCATTGTTTTCTTTTAATTATGTTATTGATTATGCTATTACAATTGTCCCAATGTTTTCCCCTTTGCCCTTATCCACCCAGCACCCCCCACTCCCTCAGGCAATCCCCACACCATTGTTCAGGTCCGTGGATCATGCATATGTGTTCTTTGGCTGCTCCCTTTCCTATGCTGTACTTTACATCCCCATGGCTATTCTGTAACTACCTATTTGTACTTCTTAATCCCCTCCCATGTTCTATCTGGCAACCATCTGAAGAACCCTCTCTGTATCCATGATTCTGTCTCTGTTCTTGTTTGCTTAATTTCTTTTTTAGATTTACTTGTTGATAAATATGTATTTATTGCCACTTCATTTTTCATAGTTTTGATCTTCTTTTTATTTCAAAACATTTTATTTACTTTTTAGAGAGAATGGAAGGGATGGAAAGAAACATCAATGTGTGAGGAAGAAATACATTGATCAGTTGCCTCTCCCATGCCCTGACTGGGAATCAAACCAGTGCAGAAAACAGGCCAGTGCTCAATCCACTGAGCCACACCAGCCAGGGCCGATTGTCTTTTTCTTGAATAAATCCCTTTAACATTTCATTTAAGAAAGGTTTGGTGATGATGAACTCCTTTAGTTTTTTCTTGTCTGGAAAGCTCTTTATCTGCCCTTCGATTCTAAATGACAGCTTTGCTGGGTAGAGCAACCTTGGCTGTAAGGTCCCTGCTTTCCATGACTGAATATTTCTTGCCAATCCCTTCTATCCTGCAAAGTTTCTTTTGAGAAATCAGCTGACAGTCTTA
>PVJI01021419.1:0-26995 GCA_004026765.1 Micronycteris hirsuta
ACACCCAGAGTCCGACAGTGAAGTGTCTCCGACTCCTGGTGTGGAATTGGCTTCTTGCCTACGCCTTCCTGCTTGGTGTGTATCCTTTTAGATGCTGGCCCAGGCTTCTTTCTTAGGACTCTCTTCATGGCTGTTTCCTCATGCCTTCCCTAGGAGTTTCAGACTGAACGTAGCGCTGCCCTCTGAATTTATTTTTTTGTCTGTTTTACACAAGCACTAATTCCTGGGTATGCTGCGTGTGTGCAGACTCTCTCACTACTCTTTCCTCGTGCCTGCCGACTCCTGATCCTTCCTCTCCTGGCTTTCTCTGTCCAGTGCCACTAAGGAACTGGCTCTGCCACTCACGAGCTCTCTGTAGGGTGAGGGCAGTGAGGAACTGGCTCCTCCCACTCACAAACTGACTGAGGCAGTGCCAAGATATAAATGAGTGCCCACATATTAGGATGTCTAAATATTTACAATTTATACTCCAGGCCCACACGCTGTTACATAAAATATCTCTGTCCACCTACCTTGACTAATACAGCATCAGAATGACTTACAGGTCAAGTCCCGCTCCTGAACACGCACCGTGGCGGAACCTGCGCCCCGGTCCATACTTTGCCTCCTCCTCCTTTTCTCACTCTGCTCTGTCCAGTACAGCAAGGGGACTCACACCCTTGTGTCTGGATACCCCAGCCTACGTGTGTAAGTGCCACCCATGTCCCCACAAACAGGCCTCTCTTGGGTACTGCTTGGACCCAGGAATGTCCTCTTCATTAGTGTGGTCTGCTCTTGGGAGGCAGGGCCAGGAAAGAGGTCTTCTCTGGGGGAGCCATCTGGAGTGGGCTCAGAGTCATTTTGGCTAGGGGTGAGCACATAGCCTTGACTCCAGGAAAGCCTTGCTCTAGAGAAGACATGGTCAGAAAAGGCCAGGGATTCTCTCCCCCAAGTTTAAGGGTGTAAAGGTAAAGGAAACAGTTTCATTCTCCTGTAATGCGGGCTGTGTATTTCAGTTCAGCCATACTCTTCATCTTCATAGGAAAGATTTATAGCAACATGGAGGTAATGGTCATTTATGTATTCAAGATGGGGAAAATGTGTAAAAATATGATGCTTCTAACCTATTTCTCAGGGAGCAATGAACATGAAGGGGATCCCATCGTCTCTGGTACTTGAGGTACTTATGTAAGTGATTTGACAAGCTGCTTACAAATAGCACTGTGGACTAGAATGGCAAGCAGAAATGAGAAACAATTCAAGTAGCAAATACATGCGAAAAAGCTCCACACAGCCCAAAACGCCTGGATAGTTCACTCTTAATCCAATGCAAGAATTAATGACAAATTGCGTTCTAGCTCCTCTGTCTTGATCTCACTAAGCAAATACTTGTTATATACCCAGTATGTTTTGAATTCTACCAGGAAGGCTAGAGAGGAAGGAGGTAATATTGGAGCTGCAGCCCAATGAGGGCTAAGTAACTTATTACTGTATGAGCAACCTGGGATGATTCTAAGAAAAGGAAAGTTTTCTTGACTGTAACACGGGATAATGGTCGTGTTTACCCTACAGAGATGTTTTATCAAGGGTAAAAGAGTAACAAAGGCCAGACCCATGGATCATAGCTCAATAAATGTTAGCTATTCCTGCTATTTTTTTCTGGGTAGAATGAGACCAAGATATAGAATATGAACACGATAACTTTGAAGAACTGGGGACAGGTTTTTACACAAGAACAGTTTGCATAAGAGGAGTAACTTGGTATTAGTACAAAGAACAATTGAAACCATATTGTATTTTTTAAACACTTTATTTTTAATCGTGTTTTTTCCGTTACCATTTAATTCCCTTATACCCCGTCCCCCCAGCAATCGCCACAATGTTGTCCGTGTCCATGAGTCCTTTTTCCTTTCTGCTCAATCCTTCCGCCTTCTAACCCCCCGCCCCCTTAGGTGTCATCTGCCCTCTGTGAGTCTGTCTCTGTTTTCCTTGTTAGTTTCTACCCCCTACCCTCCCTACGCGCTTCGGTGTCATCCTGCTCTCCAGCTCTGAGTCTGTCCCCATTTCCTTGCTATTTCAGTTTGTCCGTTAGATTCCACAAATGAATGAAATCACATGGGAACCATCTTGTATTTGATGAGGGAGTTTGCATATTGTTCCGTAGGCAAGGGGGCTCTCTGACTACCTTGATGAGAGGACTAACACGATGAGATTGGCTATTTTAGAAAGTTTGCTCTCGCTGCGTCATAGAGGATTATTTGGAGATGCGAGGGACTGGAAACAGGATGATCTACAATAACTCAGATGGTGAATGAAAAAGACTTGAAGCAGGCCTTGGGCTGTGGAATGCATGAGAGAGGACAGCAATTCAAGTCAGTGATACTTGGTATGAAGCGTTAGGAAAATAAAATGACAAAATTATTTGAAGGTTCCTGGTTACCACAGTAGCATGGACAGAGAGACCGTTGCTGAGATAGGGGATGACAGACTGGAGGAAGATTTGTGGGAGGAGCTTCGCGTTTGAGCCATAGGAGACATCCAGCGGAGATCACCAGTTGGCCATTGGTAACAGAGAGATCGGGGTGGAAATACAAATTTGAGGTCTTCTTAAAGGTCATGAACAATGATTAGACATGTCAGTGAGATTATGAAGTGAGAGAGAAGAGGTCTAAACACATTCAGTAGAAAGGAAGAAGGAGCAACAAAGGAAAAAGTGAAGGAATAATGAGAATTAGAAGAGACGATGTGGGGAGTTAAAGCAGCTACAGAAGAAGGTAGGGTTAAGGTTGGGAAATGCTGAAGGTGAGGTGCTGAAAGGAGACGAATATAGAAGGGTGGCTCGTGGGTTCACCATGTTGGGAACTCATTGGTGATCTTAGTGAGGCTGAGAATTGAATAAGTGGCAACAGGAGAGAACAGCTCTTTCGATCTTCTTATTGTGATGATTTTGGCATCGATTTTCTTTTTGCCAGATTTGAGTATATATGATAGTGCTTTTACAAAAACAAAAATAATACCATATGTATATTTGTGCATGAATATATTTATATGTTATTTCTCATGGAGATATATGAAATAGTACTTTGTGGTTAATAGTATTTGTCTCAAGATAATGGGCATGAAAGAGTAAAGGAGAGATATTAGCGATTTTTTTTTCATAAACTTGGTATGGTTTCAGTGTTTATGAGTATTTCTTTTGTAATGAAAATATTTAAAATATGACATTTACTAATAGTTGGTAACTTGAAAAATTAGATTCATGCCTGCCAAAAATAAGAGGAATATTAGCAGTAATAATACTAAATGAAATTACTGAGTATAAAGAAACCCCACAAGAAAATGGAGTGACTATGTATCAAAACTCTGAAGTAAAGGTGGCTTTCTAAGCTCAGAATAAAGTAAAGATATCTCAAAGAAACATGTCTTTTACTAGGTAAATGTTACAAAATGTTAAGAAGTAATTATAAAGACCTCATAACTAAACATAGACGGGGCCAACTGCAGCAAATATAACAGAAAGTCTAGTATCTTCATTACACAGAGTCAGGAACGCGCAAGCTGCTCTCAGATGGGCAAGGGCTTCCAGCAAGTTCTGGTATGTAATTTTTGCAACCTCTTCGTTTTCTCTCTCTCCTTTGAAAGTTGATCAGGCAGGAGCGTGTGAGAAGTGACCCCCGAGTGTGCCTCCTGTGTGACAGTCTTTAGTACAGGGTGCATTTGTCTTTTCTTTCCTACCGGACACACCCTCCTTCAGAACCAATTGGATCTTTTTGTTGTTGTTGTTGTTGCTTTGCAGAGTGCCAGGTTGGACTCGCTTCCTCTCTAAACCTTGAAGCCTTTAAAAATAAAATGGCTGTGCTCAAAAGTCCTCTTCGCTTTCCTTGCCTGGAAAAGAGGGAAACAAAATCCTCGTTTCACTGAACCACCTCAGGTCACCTTTGAGGAGAGGTTCTGCTGTCCTGGGGCTTAGGCTGAGCTTTCCTAGCCATTTTAGATAAAACTAGTATTTTAACCCGGTCTCTGAAAGTGTGCTAAAAAGATGAATTCCCTAAACATTTGAAAAAGCAGAGAAACCACAGACTCGATGATTTCAAGGCTCAAAGTCTAAAGCATTCAGGGACAGAACAAGACTCATCCACTTAGTACGTAATATATATGAGTTGCCTATTCTGGAAATTTGCCTTTTCTGGACTTTTCATATAAATGGAATCATACAATAAGTGGCCCATTGTGTCTGCTTCCTTTCTTTTAGCGTTAACGTGTTCAAGGTTCGTTAATGTGGTAGCGTGTGTCAGCGTTTCATTACTTTTTATTGGCGAATAACATTCCATTTTATGGATGCATCACATTTTACTTATCTTTTCCTTAGTTGGGGGACATTTGGATTGTTTCCACTTTTTGGTCTTATGAATAATGCTGCTATGAACTTTCATGTACAAGTTTCTCTTGGGTATATATACCTAGAAGTGGAATTGCTGGCTCAGATGGTAACTCTCTGTTTAACTTTATGTTGAGAAACTGTCCCAAAGCGGCTGCATCACTTACATTGCCGCTGGCAATGTATGGAGGTTCAAATCTCTGTTTCCTTGCCCGAACTCGTTCTTACCTGTCCTTTTGATTGTAAACATCCTAGATTTTGCTATTTTAAATGACCAGTGTATGGTGTTTACAATCCTTTGGACTTTTATAATTGGGCTTCACTAATAACAGTATGAAAAATTGTCTGCTTTGAAATTGTGCTGTTTCAATGCAAGTTTCATTTTATTATGTTTTAATCTTTATAAAGTAAAACATAGTAGGAGAATCTTTGCAGTAAAACAAAGCAGACTGTGTGAGATACATCAACTCTGAATGAACTCCATGAATGAAAATTAATTCAGATGTGAACGAGAAGCCTCTGGCACAGCGAGCTCGCGGCACTCTGAGAACCGGGCCGTGGCAGAGGTCTGAGCCAGGCCCTCGCGGTTGTTTGCCTGGTCCCCGTGGGAGAACGCTAGAAGTCAGCAAAAGGCTTCCTCTTGAAAAATGGAAACTGTGATTGGCAGGAGTGAGGATAAGCTCCAAGACTGATTGCAGAGCTGGCTCCTGATTCTGAGACTGAAATTGACCTTTGGATTAGGACACGGGAACAAGAGAGCTCTGTGTCGCCAGGGTTGGATATAATGGGAACGCTCTGTCTTAGACTACCGATCTTGTGCTGCAGGTGACATCTGGGGGAAGGAACAGGAGACAAACCTGCTGACCTCAGCAGCTGCCTATTGTCAGCCTGCCCAGCGTCACAGTGACAGCAGAGTTCTAACCCTACTGGGCCTCACATCCTTACCAATCATGACCACCCCTCAAAATATAAGCCTTTCTTGTCACTTTCTTGTTCCCATACTTTTGGGCATTCTGATAATGTTGTATAGTTCTCTTGCAGGACCCAAGTCCACTCTACTCCTCTCCCCGACCCCAAGCTTCCCTGCAGGTCCTCTGGAACATCTGTTCCTTACTAAGCAGACTCTGTTATCTTCAGTCTCTCTTTTTTTTTTTTTGGTAGTAGGAGTGGTGGTCATTGCAATAGCTTAGCATTTATTAAACACATATTCAGGTAGATACAGGACTTATTTCCATTTTACAGAAGGGAACAGGAAGACTATGTAGTATGCTCAAGCTTTTACACCTATGAGTGGTGGAGCCAAGTCTCAATCCAGGAGGTTGGGTTTTAAGAGTCCATTCTCTCAACCACTATCTGGGATGTAGAAAAGGAACCACAAAATCAGAAATAAGAGTTATCTGTACAAGAAAGATGGAGCGTTATCCAGTGATGTTTGAAAAATGCCTAGGGCTGTGCTTTTGGCAAACACTGGCTACAGCTTTCCATCAGCTACTCAGAAGGAAGGATTGAGACATTGGTCCCAGATTCAGCAGCATGTCTTTTGTTGTATTTGCAGATGTTGGTATATTATAAAATGTGTGTTCATTATTGTTCCATAACCTTTAATGATTCTTTAGTTGTCATTCTAGGTTATAAGCTCCACGGAGGTGGGGATCATGTCTGTCTTTTATATGACTGTAACACCAATATTTAACACCAGTATTTAAAATAGTATAAAGTTTAAAGTAGTCTCTCGATATATATGCTTGTGAGAATAATGAAGAAATAAATAAAGATAATCTCTCCAGTTTTGTTATATGATGCTATGTGGACTGGTGGGATTTACCTGGTTATCAGAGTCAGGACCACGGTGCTACAGATACTCAGTACTCTTTCAGAATGTCTCGCACAATGGGCATTTCTTAATTTCACAACTGAGCTTGCATTCTCCTTTTCTATGGCACAGCACCCCAATTTCTGCCTGGGGAATGACTCTTTCCCCAAGTGTACAATCTTGGAGTCCTGTCAGTCCTTTTCTGAGTGATCCTTCCACCTCTCACCTTCACTGAAATGGGGCTCTCACGGAGGACCCGCCCTTTCCCCTGGAGCTCATTCACCCAAGTCCAGCTAAGCCATCTTTTTTTTTTAAAGATTTTATTCATCTAATTTTAGAGAGAGGAGAAGGGAGGGAGAAAGAGCAATGTATGGTTGCCTCTCACATTGCCCTCACCGGGGACCTGGCTCGCAACCTAGGCATGTGCCATGACTGGGAATCGAACCGGGACCTTGTCCCGGTTCCCAGCCGGCGCTCAATCCACTGAGCCACACCAGCTGGGCCAGCTAAGCCATCTTTTAACTCCAGATTATGAATGTCACCCGTGACTTCGTTTTTCTGGGACCATATTTGTGGACTGGTCCTTGGCTCAGTCCTTCTGAATACGTTGACATTTTCAACTCAAACGACTCTCAGCCACCCACTTCCAGGGCTACGCCTTTGCTCCATCATCACACCAACCCCACCCATCTCTTAAATCTCATCTTCTAATAACTCACTGTGTGCCACCATCTCCTGTGCAGCCTGCTCGCCCTTTTACTTGTCCTGTGTCTGCTCTTTGGCTTTATTGTGGACCTACTTTCTTGCAACCAAAGTGTATAATTGTGGGAAAAAGTGAGGCTTTGGTTAAATTTTTCTGAGTTCAAGCCGATGTTTATTATTATTCATTAGCTGTCTTTTTTTTTTTTTCTCATCCCTTAGTTGTTTAGAATTCTTCTTTGAGTGATTTATTTCAGGAAGGATCAGTTTTGGGCTCTTGCATACCTGAGAATGTATTCTGTTACTTTCACATGTCACGATTCCTGTATGCAGATTTCTTTTCATTCTGTTCCCCGCCCCCGCCAAGTCAGGAAAACAGTGCTGCATAGCACTTATTGTCGTGGGGGAATATCTGGGGCCAGACTGAATTTTCTTTCTTTGCATCTAGTGGACTGTGGGATTGGTGTTCTTCCCTTCCTGCTCTTACAGTTTCTTTGGGAAAATCCATACGGTCTGTCGAACCTGTCAATATTGGTGGCATACAGGATGTAGGCCCTGCCCCCCACCCCACCAGTCCCCACTCTCCGCACAATGCAGGCTGGTCAGTCAGAGTCACAGTCACTGGAGACAGTGATTGCTTCTCAGGTGGGATCCTGACTCAGCCAGGGCCAAGCAGAATGCTCCTGGAATTGATCTAGGGAGTTGGCAGAAAATACTGTTTCTGCTAGGTTTGGTGACTAAGTAATGTGAGTCTGGGGTTATTGGGATTACTGGTGGCTCACTCTATATCTATCTATTTATCTATCTACCTATCTACCTACCTACCTACCTACCTTCCTGGATAGATATGTAGATAGGGAGATAAACAGATAGATATAGATAGGTAAAAGTATTGGTAGAGGTAGAGTTAGAAAAATAGGTACATAAATAGAATGCAAATATGAAGGCAAGCAGAGGCATGCAGAACTGAGAAATGGAAAGAGAGAGACAGCCCCTAAGTTATCACTTGGAGCCCAGAATCAGCTGAGTCTGAAACCAAATTCATCCTGGACTTCCCCGAACCTCTCAGACAACTGTATGTGAATAAAAAAAGTCCTTCTTTTCTTAAACTTTTTTCTTTTTTGCTTGATCTAATTTGAGTTTCTTTCTCTTGCAGTTGGGGAATTTTTGACCAGTAACATATATTTCCCCTTTGAATATTTGTAGGATTCTTTTTCTTATCCATGAGGTCAAAAAATTTGTAAGGAGAGTCATCTCTTCAGTAGGCTTGCCCGAGTTTGGGGAGGTCAGAGTCAGAAAAACTTTTTTCTATTATCTCTGAATAGAGAACTGCTTCTGTCCTTTTATCCATACCATATGTTGAATGTATCAGAACAGTGATCTGCATTTGTTACCTTTTTTGATATTTCACCTTCTCGATCACTTCTCTGGACCCAGAGAGAACTTCCAGCATTTGTTCTTCATATCACTAATTTGATATTCTATATTGTATATTCTGGTCTTGACAACTTCTGATGAAATTTTGCCTCCTATTATATTGTTTTCCTCCCACATTATTTCTGTATCAAATTCAGTAAAATTTTTAAATTTCTGCTTATTTCTCAGCCTCTGTGTTGTGTTTGTAATTTTAATGAGTCTGTTTGTATGTTCTCAAATTTGTGGAAAGCACCAAGAAATTTACCAGAAGTTTTGTTTCTTGTTATGAATCCTTTTCAAATGCATGTGATTCATCTGTAGAATATTTCCATAGGCTTATTTTTTCTTCCAGTTATGTCTTCTTGAATACATAGGGTCTGTTTGCCTTTACTGTTTACCTGTTTAACTACAGGAAGGTGGCTGAATTACCCTTGAAAATCCTCCCTATATCTATGATTACTATCATCATCATCATCATCATCATCATCTGGAAGACTAGCTGGCGTGTATTTACATTACCAGCCAATTAAAGTGAGTGGAGAAGGAGCAGGAGCTAGGGTATCACACGGGCAAGAGCTTAGTGTGTATTTATCCTCTTTCTTGAAGCTGTCGTGCTGGATGCTAGCTATTTGTGCATTGCTCTGCATGTGGCATGGCTGTGTCTGTCCTCCGTTCTTGTTCTGCCATCCAGTGCCTCAGAAGAAGCCTGGCCTCACTGGGGAGAAGTGCTGCTGTTCCAGAGAAGTCTTACCACATGGCTTGTGCCCTGCTTGGTGGAAAGCAGCACGATGCCTGGGATCGTCTGCAATAGCGGCGTTTGAATGGCGCTGGCCCACAGCCATGGGTGCAGTTCTGAGGAGCGCTCCCCTGTCATTCCCTGCCACTGCCCCTCCACATTTGGGAGTGCTGGGAGGGTTCTGCCAGGATGTTGCCTACTTTTTTCCTCATTAGAAGATCATCAGTGTTGTCTCTAGGTGTTATCGTTCCATCTAGTTTGATCAGAATCATTCAGAAGCCATACAAAAGCATCCTTTTTACCCAATTTTTACCCATGGATGCAGGTCTTCTCCCATTTTTATATTCCTTTTCCGATTTTGATGAGGTCTGGGGCAAAAAGAAGAAAGTTGGCCCAGTTTTTCCAGGTATCTCTTAAGTCTCTCTTCTTTATTCCCTCCCCACTGTTATCGCCTTGTGTAATGTCTGATCGTATCTCAGTCGTTTTTGCAGGAGTCCCTGCTAGATCATCTGCCTTTCTTGGGACTGCTCTCCTACTGCTGTTGCTTGGCCCCTAGGAGCTATTTTATTGTGTTAGCATTGTGTTCAATTTCAAGTAAACAATAGTCCTTCCAACATAGCTTAACCAGAAAACATGAAAGCTAGGGGAGGGCCATCCAGTACGGTGGGTGACTCAATGACGCCACCAAGTGCAGGTTCCTTCCTTCTTCCATGCTGGGTGCTGCACCACCAGGCTGTGCATGTATTTGTTCCAGGAGGGAGGATGGGGGAGAGAAAGTGGCAGCACCAAGAAACTTCTGCTTACATTTCTTTGACCATGAGTGTGTTGTGGCCCCTCCTACTGATGGGAGGCGGGAAAATTGGTCTTTACTTCTTACAGACTCTATGGCAGAGGCAGGCAAGGAAGAAATGGGTTGGAAATGGAGGTGGACCAGCTAAATTCTGTTATCTTCTTTGGAGATCAGGCACTTTTCAGGGTGGGATGGCCCAATACTCTAGTGACGGCTTGCCACCTTCTTCGTTCCCAACATCTCTTGGCCAGAGGAAGCTCTCCTGGCCATCCACAGTCATGGCCTCAGGATGCTGTTTTCATGCAGAGAGGGGTAAAGTGGGTGGGTGGGCAGTGGCTCTAAGTGGGTGTTTGTTGTTTCCTGATCTACCAGCCCCAAATTTCTGTCTCTCCAAATTAAGGGACATTCATGTTCCCCCTAAGTTTCTTCCACTTTTCCCTCCCTCACCGCACAGTTCTTTTAAGAATAGTGATATGCAGATTCCATAGTTGTCGAGGTTTGCACTATGAGGTTGGAACTCTTCCTTGTTTTCTTTTCATGGGTCATTTTTGTTCATTAATTGTGCTTTCTTTATTTCTTGCTTTCTTTCTTTTTATATTATAGTCTGCTTTATGGAGGAGAGGTTTGTACACACATATTTATGTCACCAGCTTTCCCAGAAGTGCCCCCAGTTTTCAGATGAAGATGCTTCTGTGGCTGCAGATCTTCGGGATCTTCCTTCCCGTATTGCAGTCCAGCAGGGCCTTGTTTTTCCTCTGTCCTTCATCGGGTATGCTCTGACTGCTCCCTGGCATTTTAGACCACTCCAGACATTATAAGTGGCGTTTTCCATTTCTTTTGTGTGTCTCAATGGCCGCAGCAGGCTCACAGTTGCAGCCCAACTTGGAGAAGGTCAGAGAATGCTAATGGGACATTTAGCAGCAAGTGTTCCTGCTTGACTTTCTGTGGAAAACAAAATTGAATTGACAGAAGGAGAAAATGCAATTCTAACTGAATGCAGAGATCGTTCCAAGTTAGGACTGCCTGGTATGTTTGTTGTTTTACAGGAAACGATGAGGAAGTAGAGTCGTCATGGTGCGCGTCATCAGACACAGTCCCTACCGGGAACTTCTCTTGGAACATACAAGCTAGACTTTGATTGTGTTTAATGAATATGCATAAAATTGTGTATGTTAGAATTATGTTGGGGCCCTGGCTGGTGTGGCTTAGTGGATTGAGCACTGGCCTGCAAACCAAAGGGTTGCCAGTTCGATTCCCAGTCAAGGCACATGGCTGGGTTGCAGGCCAGGTCCCCATGAGGGCCATGTGAGAGGCAACCACACATTGATGTTTCTCTCCCTTTCTTTCTCCCTCCTTTCCCCTCTCTCTAAAAATAAATAAATAAAATCTTCGAAAAAAAGAATTATGTAGGGAATTTGAATTTTGAGAACATTTATAATTTTGAGATATATGCTACTACAATTTAAAAGATTTTTAATACTCATAACTATGGAAACATCCATCCCTCTAAGGATTTTATGTATCCTTGTTCCTGCCACCCTCTCTCCCACCCCCAGGCAGTGTGATAAAGTGTTTAAAAAATTCCTTGGTACCTGACTCTCAGTTGTATCATCTATTGACTGGCGATAGTGATATATTTCAGGGTTGTAGGAAGCATCACTTGGTAGGATGCTGTTTGTAAATTGCAAAGCATTGTATAGATGTCAGTATGTATTACTTTGTAAACTACTTTTTCACATAACAAAGCTACAACACATTTTTAAAATTGCATGATGTTTCATTATATGGATGAACTAAACATTTAGGTTGATATATATCACAAGTAACATGTGTAGGTTGACTATATATATATATATATATATATATATATATATATATATATCCCCTTATTGATCTACACTCTCTTAGCAACTATCAAATATACGGTGCATTTGCCACTTACCAATGCGAACATTCTGGGAAGTGTGTCCCTAGGCGATTTCGTCCTTGTGTGAACATCACAGAGTGCACTCACATGAACCTGGGTGGTGCAGCCTGCACACCCCTAGGCTGTGTGGCATGGCTTACTGCTCCTAGGAGAGAAGCCTGTACAGCACGTTACTGGGCAAAACAACAGGAGACTAAATCGAGCATAAGAGAAAATGGTTCGATCAAGAGATGCAGGAAACACGAGAGGCACGAGGCTGCGGCTAGGGTAACCCGGCAGACTGTGTTACAGCAAACCTTTGTTTTTAAAAGAGGAAGAGTATACTTTAAACCAATGATAAAAAGTATACTACATACATACACCGGTGACCGTCACTTCTGTCATTATTAAGTATGATGTACCGCACAGTTTGCATGTGCTCTGCCGTCACATGACCGGCAGTGCGGCGGGTTGGTTTACAGTGGCTTCACCGCAGCACGCGAGCAGCAGGCTGCGCCGTGACCTTTCCGGGGCTCTGATGTCCCTAGGCAATGGGAGTTTTTCAGTTCCATTTACTCTTACGGGGAATCTGCGGTACACGCAGTAGCTCGTTGACCGAAACATTGTTACACGTGGCCCGTGACGGGGCATTGTTAAGTCCAGTCACCGTCTGTGAGCCCTGCATCCCCAGGGCTTACTTATCTGTAACTGGAAGCTTGTATCTTTGGACCAGCTTCACCAGGTCGTGCTCCACCCCCCAAACGACAATCTGTTCTCTGTATGTTTGAGTTTGTTTGCTATTTATAGAGGACAAGGGAGGAGAGAAACATCAATGTGTGTGGTTGCCTCTAGCGTGTCCCCAACTAGGGACCTGGCCTGCAACCCAGGCATGTGCCCTGACTGGGAATCAAACCCGTGACCCTTTGGTTCCCAGGCCTGCACTCAATCCACTGAGCTACACCAGCCAGGGCCTGTTCGTTGTTTTAGTGGTTGTGTTTGTTGTTCCATTCCACACACAGGTGAGATCACATTGTGCGTTACGTGTTGTGCCAGTTCATTGTAACGATCACTTATTGTTTGTTTAGTCACTTATAGTTCTTGTAACCACGAGAAGCTGTTTCTAGGGGAAAACCTCACTCCCAACTTCCACAATGCAACAGATTCTACAAGTAAGGAAATCAGGCAGAAGACCTATTGGTTGTATCTTTTTACAGCAGGCATGGCAAGTGCATTAATTTCTTTAAATCACGAGAAGCTTCTAACTAAATCAGCAAGAAAACGTTGAAAACCCTGTTATAATTTAGGTGAAGAACATGAATCAGCCATTTTTTGAAGAATAAAAGAGGCAAATGTGTAAAAAGATGCTCATTTTCTTAAAGAGATGAAATTAAAATCAGAGTTTATTTTTTCAGTTATCATACTGGTAAAGATTAAAATGTTTCAGAATATTCAGCACATTTGAGGATGTAGGAAAAGAGACACTCTTTGTGGACATATAACTTACTGTAACTTTTTAGGAGTCAGTTTTTCAATGTCTTAAAACATTTCAGTACAAATTTTGACCCATCATTTTCACTGTTAGGACTTTATCCTAGCTCACACTGAATGAATTTGAAAAGATGACGGTATCAGGTGTTTGTTGAATGTCGGCAAAAACAAATAACCAGGCTGTCAACAACTTGTGCAGCCTATATGTCTCTCCACACGGTACGGCTGAAATAATGTATATTCCTAAGATGAAATTTTATATAGCAACTAAAAACGGAGACTGTTTTCTGCACACTGATTTAAAAAGATATTCCTGATGTGTTGAAAACTACAAAAAGGAAGATTGAGACTTGCTTTGATGCACTTATGTACATGATATCAGGTAGAAAAAACTGCTTGAGTATGCATGGCCAGTTTCTGGAAGAATAGATAAGAAGCTGTTAACGGTGATGATCTTCTGGGAATTAGACCGAAGTGAAAGGAGAACGGAGGAGTTTACTTTTCACTCTATCCCTTTCTGTATCTTTGGAATCCCCTCTTCCCAATGTCTTAATATGAAAAATTTCAAACACATAGAAAGTTTCAAGAAGTAGAGAGTGAGCGCTAATAAAGTCACCACCTAGCTGCTATAATGAACATTCACTATAACTGCTTTATCACTACATTGAAAGAAAACAAGAACTATGAAATATTTTGACAATTTAGTAAGAAATGAGAGTTCAGGAAGACGAATGTATTACAATATCAAAATAGTAATATCGAAAGTACATAAATCTGCTGAAAGAGAAAACGACAGAGGATAACGTGATAAATATAAGATACAAAGTCCAATGTGACAAACCTAAGCAAGAGCGAAAACTTAGAGGCTCTGAACTGGGGGAAGGATTTCCTGACTGCTGTGCCGCAGGCCTGAGATGGAGACCAGAGAGCCCCCGGGCGGAGCGGAGGTGCAGGGCAAGCAGCTGGGTGGCTCACCCAGAGGCTTGTGCTGGCTGCGGGCAGGCACTGTGGTCCTCAGATCTCTGAGCCTCCGCTTCTCTAACGCGCGTGTATTCATCACCAGGGAAACTTGCCGAAACTCATTTGACCCTCAGGGCTTACGCAAGGTGAGAAGAAAGATACCAGAGAAGTATTGTAACACAGTTTGGGTTTGACTGAGGCCTAGGGAGGAAAGTGTTTTATTTTGTTTCGTTTTTAAAAAACTTCCTAGTTATTCAACACTGAGCTACTTGTCTGTGCGTAAACGTTGAGTCAGGAGGAAAGACTTGGCGTCCAGAAATCTGAATTTTTAACAAGCACCACCCCCGCCACCCCACCTGGGGTGATTGCATTGCATTGCTTGTAGGTGTTGCCACATTCTGTCCGCTTCTCAGGGTGTGGTTTTATTTAGTCCCGGGAAGACCCAGCTGCTCCAAGAGTCTGTGGCACTGCTTTGCCAGGAGTGCTTATCTGTTCAACAGCTCTCCCTCCTTTGCTAAATGAGCCTAATCACTAAGTTCCCAAGGGAGAAAGCCATAAAGGCCTTTCTCTTTGGCTATGAGATTCTCACCCCTCGCTCGAGGTATTGAAAACCAGCCTGGGCCAGGGCAGGACCTCGAGAGAGGAGATGATTATTTTTTAACTTTCTGATTGTTTGATTTAGCGCCGATGCCGTGCCCCGCTTTGCTCACCTCCGCGGGACCATGTGATGCCCTCTTCTCTCCAAACTGCGATTCACTGGGGTCTTCCAGACCCATTTGGCTGAATTCTTTAGTTTTCTAAGGGGGAAAATTCTCCAAGTCCCTTTTCCTGGTGTTTTTCTTTGGAAGCTCCTTCGTCCTGTTATCAGAGAGTATTTGAATTCTCATCCATTTTCTTGTGACTTGTGGAATGCGCTGGTGGAACTGCAGCTGTTGCATCTTCTGCTTGGAACAGGTTTCTTCCCCTGGAGGATTCATAAGGAGGCAAACTCTCTGCAGTTGCTCCTACCCCACCTCCAATTGTTCCTTCTCATGGGGTCGAAGGTCTATTTCAGAGTTTCCCATTTTTTTCTCAGAGTGACAACTCTGAATTCTCCCTTGTCTGTCCTTATCTTCTCTTTTTCTGTCTTGGCGGATCAAGGAGAGCAGAGGAATTTGTGTCTGCGGTAGTCCGTCAGCTAAAAGAAAACAGACTGTACCAAGTAAGGAGTAACTTGGTTTCTATTTTTTTTTTTTTTTTAAATACAATGAACTTTTCTTGAGCTCGTCCTGCACCCCAGGCATTGTACTCAAGGCTGGAGACACGGCAGTCCCATCTCCAAAGAACCTCGACAAGCCCAGGTGGAGAGCATCCTGTGTAATAAGGAAGAACCTGGCGGTAAATTTGCAGGCCTGGAGGAAACTCTGCGGTGGGGGGGAGCATATTCATATGTTTGGGATGTCAGGTGCTTGGTGAGAAATACAAGGCTCTATGAAGACTTGATTCTACTGTCAAAAATATGAACACTGTTCAATAGATAATTATTTCTTAATCCATTTTTAAAAATTAACACGGAGAACACATCATTCTAGTGTAAAAACAATGAGTAAAAGCACGCTTTCATTTCCTTTTGTAATCAGGTGAGAAGCGTGGGAAGAGGTAGAGGGTAGCGACGATAGAAGAAAAACAGAACGAAATTCAGATTGGGGAATGGTCACAGAACCAGGGTTTCAGCAAAGAGAAAGCGACAGAGAGGAAAAAGGTTACATATCCTAAGGGCCTAGAACAGTGCCTGGCACATAGTAGGTGCTTATGAAATAGTTCTTATCAAATGAAGGACAGAATGAATGGCATGGGGAGAAAGAAAAATAAACGGAAATGGGAAAATGCACATCCTCGGAAAATATCGATATATTGCTAGAGAAGTATTGAGAGACAACCAATGCGGATGGCAATATATGTATTCAAGAAGCAGATTGTAAAGGGAGACAGGGAAGTAAGTAAAGGACTGGGATCCAAGGAAGCTCACAACATGCGCACGCACTCTTGAGAAAATGATTCTTGGCATGTCCTGTGTGTGTGTCTTAGACACTGTGCTGGGTATGTGGTGTGGATCCAGGGAAACACAGTCAATATTTTTAATTTATTTTTAACAAAGGGAATGGAATCAAATACAATATTGTAAAGTGTTTAATGTGATGAGGTTTGGTGATGGGTACATGGAGGGAGTATTTGCCATGCTATGCTCTGTGTTTAACTGTATGTTTGAAACTTTCCAATGAAAAAAATCTTTAAAAATAGGAGAGTTAATAACTGAGTCCAGGCCCACGTAGTTCTCCCTTCCCCACACAAAGTCAGTAGAGTTAGAATTGTCAAGACTTGGCAACAGATTGGAAAAGGGAAGCCAATCGGAGGAGAAGGTCACATTCATTCCCAGGGTTGGTGTCCTGGTGACTAAGGGGGTGATTTTGCCTAGAGGAATGACAAGTTTGGAAAGGAAGCTATTAAGTTCATTTGTCAGAAAAGTCGGGGGAACGCTCAAGGAAATATTTGTAGACCAGAGGAAGTTTGTTTCGTGTGGAATTGGTGTTTCACAAGACACAGAGGAGAGGCTTGCAGACAGGGAGATAATAGAGGTGGGGAGAAGAGGGAGCCTGGCTGGGGAGGGAAGAGAAGAAAGTCCGGGGGCCGTGGCTTATAATTTTCAAGAGCAAAGAAGGAGGAGGTTTGGGTGGAAGCCTGGATCCAGGGTGCGGCGAGGATAACAGCTGAGTCTGTTGAATTATCCAGCCGCAGTGTTCTCTGTGGAATGTTGCCTTGCTGGCCCCTGCAGGGTTTATTCCCTCCCAGGTGCTGGGCGCAGTTGCTCGGAGCAGGCCCTGCAGGGTAGGTCAAGGGGTCAGGAAGAAAGAGGTCAGAGGAGAGCACTGGAGATACGGGCCTCTGCAAAATACACTGATTCTTCTTGGTATTTGACAGGTGGACCAGAGGAAATTCAGCTGAGAGCCAAGCCAGCCAACAGATTTTTTTGTTTTCACCAGCCCTGTGAGGTCTCCTTGTTTAGGGTATCTCTTCTTCACATTTTTTCCCTTTGCTGCACGTTTTACTGCGGTGTTTACTTGCTAAATGACAATTTAAAGGAATAAGTACAATAACCCCTTCAAACTAAAATGGCTTTTGAAAATGACAAGTTAGTTTACTTAATTAAAAAAAAATTGATGTTATCATGAATTCCAGATATTTAATACTTTTTAATGGAATTAGAAAAAGATATATTTTTGGATGTCTGAGATTAAGAAGTCGATTTTTAATTTTGTTTGAATGAAGGAAATTTTAATTCAGAGATTAGTGATAGGTTTAGGAAATCATAAATCTACTTTGCAATGTGTTCATGACAATAAACAAATCCTATATCACCATGGATTCCAAGCAAAATTGATATCATGTCCCAAATGAGTCCCAGCTGCTGTTGCAAACATCAGGGAGGGGGATGGGAAAATTCAAGCTTAATTAATTATTTCCTTGGTTAGAAAACAAAATCTTCGGACAAAGAGAACATTATATCTATAAGGCATCAACTAGCATTTCTAAGATTCCACCCCCAGTACGGTCAGCGAACATAATGCCAAGTCTTTCACTGGATTTTGAATTACTCATATAAACTTGGAAAATCACAACAGAGAGTAACTGACTATGTCTAGATAGCTGAAGTCAAAAGACTAGTCTGCCTCCTTTTCTAGGTCACCCCCCCTTACCCCCCGAGAGCCTACCAACCAGGGTTCTAGTCTTAGGTTCCTTCGCATTCATGTTTTCATCCAATCCTATTTCTCACAAATACCATCTATTTCTTACGATTCTTCAATATCAGTTGCAATCAAACTTTAGAATGTGTTGTTAAGTCACAGGCTGAGTAGTTTAACAATGAGTTCAATGCATTGACTAGCAGGCACCGTGCCTTCTATGCACAATACCATACTTCGTCCTTACATGGTTCTGTTATCGTCATCGTGGGCATCCCAGCTTGCAGATGAGGACACCGGGGCTGACAGCAGTGGTTCTCAGCTGGGGCTGCCCATTGGAGACGTCTGTGGAATTGTTAAACCATCAATGCTCAGGCTGTGACCCACCGCTTAAATCAGAACCTCTAGAGGTGGGAGCTGGACTTCGGTACTTTTTAAAAGCTGCCCAGGTGATGACAAAGTGCAGCGAAGGTTAGAACTCCTGACTGTTAGAGCAGTGAACGAACCGGCGCCAAGCCATGCGCTGATTGCTAGGTGGATGGAGTGGGGTATGAATCCAGGCTTACAGATTTCAGAGCTTCGCCCTTAACCTTTCAACTGTACTGCCTCTCCAAGTGTTTGTTTAAATCAAAAAAGAAAACGATGATTACCATGCCCTTTTTCATATTTTACATACTGTAGAAAAGTGCATAAAACGAATGAATGGTAATAAAACACACGGCAGTATAAAAACCACACTAATTTCAAAGTAGAACCTTGGCAGCATCTCAGAAACTCCCATGTGCTCCTCCCTGATCATAACTTTCTCCCTTCTCCCTAGAAGAATCCTACATCTTGACTTTTTTGATATTCATATTTTTCTTTATGTTTTACTGTTTATGGATGCTCCTCAAAGTGATACTGTTACGTTCTGCTTGTTTCTGAGCATTACATGATAGGATTTGTATTGTCATGTGTGTCTGGATTTTTGCGTTATGCTTGTGAGATTCTTCCATGGTGTTACTGCTATCTGTCATCGCCTCATGTGTTCACACGTTCTTTGTAAATGTCCGGTGTTCATCGTGATCTGGTATTCCATGTGCGTATCTACCATAATTTATTTACCCGTTTTCCTGATGATCCACATTTGGGTTGATTTCAATTTGGGGCAATTGGTAACATGTTTCCTGTGTACATGTCCACAAGACTCTGTAGAAGCAGACTTACCAGGTCATAGTATAGGTGTATTTTCAATTCAATTGTCAATGCTAATTGTATTTCCAAAGTCATTATTTTAATTTACCTCCTACTAGCAGTGCATGAAAGTTCTTACTGCTTCATTTCATAATCAACACATGGTAATGTCAGACTAATGTTTGCCAATGAATTGGTTCAGAAATTATAATTTTTGTCATTTTTAATTTATGCTTTTCTATCAATGAAATCTAAAATCTTTTCATCTGTTTATTATCTATGTTGAGTTCCTTTTTTTGTGAAGTGCCTATTTAGAACTTTTGCCTGTTTTTCTGCAGGTTGTCTGTCTTTTTCTGATTGATTTATACGGTTATTTATAGATCCAGGATTCTATCCTTTCTTAGTTACCTTGTTGCAAATATTGTTGCAATATGAGAAAAGACTTTAATATATTTAGATTTTTCCTTTAGGGTTAATTTTGTTTATGTTTAAGAGATCTTTACCTATGCTGGATTCATTAAAGTATTTTCCAATGTTTTAAAAACTTCAGTTTTGCCTTTCATATTTAGGTTTCAATTCACATGGAACTGATATTAAAAAAAATAAATTACAGTTGACATACAGTAGCATATTGGTTTTGACTGTACGACAGTCAAAATGACTTAGAAAGGGATTATACAACTTACAGAGTGATTGCCCTGATAAGGCTAGTACCCCTCTGGCACCACGTATAGTTATTACAGTAGTATTGACTATATTCTCAATGCTGTACTTTACATCCCTGAGACCATTTTTATAATGGGCAATTGTATGTCTTTTTAATTGTTTATTCTATTACAGTTGTCCCAATTTCTTTTTTTCCTTTGCCCCCTCTACCCAGCCCACTCCTCTCATCCACGGTCAATGCCCTCTCCGCTGTCCAAGAGTCATTCACGCCTGTTCCTTGACTAGCCCTTCCCCTTCCTTCCACCATTACCCTCGCTTCTCCCCTCCTTCAGCTGTCAGCCTGTTCCATGTTTCCGTGCCTCTGGTTCCATATTTTTTGTTAGTTCATTTTTTTCATTAGTTTCCAGTTGTAAGTGAGGTCATACGGTATTTGCCTTTTGCTGACTGGCTTATTTCACTTGGCATAATAGTCTCCAGTTCCATCCATGCTGTCACAAAAGGTAGCACTTCTTCTTTCTTTCTCCTGAGTAGTGTTCCATTGTGTAAATGTACCAAAGTTTCCTGATCCACGCATCTGCTGATGGGCACTGGACTGTTTCTAACACCTAGCTGTTGTAAATAGTGCTGCTATGAACATTGGGGTGCACAGGTTCTTTTGAATTGGTGTTTCAGGTTTCTTAGGGTTTAACCCCAGCAGTGGAATCACAGGGTCCTAAGGCAGTTCCATTTTTAATTTTTTGCGGAAATGCCATACCGTTTTCACAGTGGCTGCTCCAGTCTGCATTCCCACAAACAGTGCACTAGGGTTCCCTTTTCTCCACAACCTTGCCAGCACTTCTTTGTTGATTTGTTGATGATGGCCATTCTGACAGGTGTGAGGTGATATCTCGCTGTGGTTTTAATTTGCATCTCTCTGATGCCTAGTGACGATGAGCATTTTTTCATATGTCTCTGGGCCATCTGTACGTCCTCCTTGGAGAAGTATCTATTCAGGTCCTTTGCTTGTTTTTTATTTGGGTTGTTTGTCTTCCTGGTGTTTAGTCATATGAGTTCCTTATAAATTGTGGGTATCAAACTCTTGTCCAAGGTATTGTTGGCAAAAATGTCTTCCCATATGGTTGGGTACCTTTCCATTTTGATGATTTCTTTTTAGCCATTCAAAAGGTTTTAAATTTGATGGTATTCTTCGCTGTGCAAAAACTTTTCAATTTGATGTAGTCCCATTTGTTTATTTTCATTTTTGGTTTCTTTTGTCAAAGGAGACATATTAAAAAATATTACTAAAAGCAATGTTAAAGAGTTTACTGCCTATGTTTTCTCTTAGGAATTTTATGATTTCAGATCTTACATTCAAATCTTTGATCCATGTTGGGTTTATTCTTGAATATGGTGTGAGAAAGTGATCCAATTCCATTCTTTTGCATGTATCAGTCCAGTTTTCCCCCAAACCGTTTATTGAATAGATTGCCTTTACCCCTTGTATGCTCCTGCCTTCTTTCTCATAGATTAATGGGCTATATAGGTGTGAGTTTATTTCTGGGTTCTCTATTCTGTTCCATTGACCTACACGTCTGTTTTTATGCCAGTACCATGCTGTTTTTATTCTAGTCTTGTAGTATAGTTTGGAATTAGGTTGTGTGATACCTCCAACTTTGTTCTTCTTTCTCAATATTGCTTTAGCTATTCAGGGGCTTTGTGGTTCCACATAAATTTCAGGATTATTTGCTCTAGTTCTGTGAAAAATACTATTGATATTTTGATAGGGATTGCATTGAATCTGTAGATTGCTTTGGATAGTAGGGACATTTTAATGAAATTTCTTCTTTTTAATGAGCACAACATTTCTTTCCACTTATTTGTATCTTCTTCGGTTTCTTTCTTTAATGTCTTATAGTTTTCTGGGTACAGGTCTTTTTACCTCCTTGGTTAAATTGTTCCTAAGTATTTTATTCTTTTTGATGAAATTTTAAATGGGATTATTTTCTTCATTTTTCTTTCTGATATTTTGCTATTGGTGTATAAAAATAAAACCAATTTCTGATTATTAATTTCGTATCCTGCTACTTTACTGCATTCATTTATTAGTTCTCATAGTTTTTGGTGTATTCTTTAGGGTTCTCTCTCTATATATTGTTATATTTTAGCAAATAATGACAGTTTTACTTCTTTCTTTCCAATTTGGATGCTTTTTATTTCTTTTTTCTTATCTGATTGCTGTGACTAGGACTTCCAATACAGTGTTGAATAAAGGTTGTGATAGTAGGCATCATTGTCTTGTTGCTGACATTAAAGAAAAGACTTTCAGCTTTTCATCATTGAACATAATGTTAGCTGTGGATTTGTCATATCTTTGAACATAATGTTAGCTGTGGATTTGTTAGTTTATTATGTTAAGGTATGTTCCCTCTATCCCCATTCTACTGAGAGTTTTTTAAAACATAAATTGTTGTTGAATTTTGTCAAATGCATTTTATGCATCTATTAATATGATGATATGATTTTTAAACTTCATTTTTTTTGTTTGGTATATCATGATGTTAATTAATTTGTGGATATTGAACCATCCTTATATCCTGGCAATAAATCTCACTTGACACATGGGACTGATTTTTGGGTACATTGGAGAGAAAGGCTCAAATTTCATTTTTCCTTGATACGTATCCAATGGTCCTAGCACCATTTTTTGACAAGTCTGTCCTTTTCCCTCTGATCTATATGTTATTCTGTCATGTGTTAAGTATCTATGCATGAGTCTGTTCTGACTTCTTTATTTTGTTGCATTAGTCTACTTGTCTATTATAGGGAACTGGTCCACTTGGCAGTGGCAAATGTAGTCCAGCCCCTGATTTGGAAAACCAGTGGGAGTGAGTCGGCACACAGGACCCAGGCTCACGGGTGGGTTTTCCCATGGGGAATCAGGCCTGCATTGTACATAGGCTGCTTCGAGGCTTGCTTTTTGCTAAAACTCCCTCACTCTGAATTGGGGCAGCAAAAGTTTACTGCATATCTTTAAAGTAACTTCCTAAAGTCTGTGCTAAACTTCCCAAGTATGGAGTGTATGTAACTAGTTCAACCACTTTTCCCCTTGCATCTGCAACATTCTTTTCTTTGAAGTAATTAGCAACATCCTTTCCTTTGTTATCTGTAAAAGGTAATCACCTAAAGCAAACCTGTGCAGAGTAAATGAGGACCATCCTTGATGTAATGTGCCCAACTAAGCAATAAAAGCCAGTCCAGGCAAGGGTCAGTGCCCTCTCTCTCACTTAGAGAGCGGCCATGCCGTCCCTTTTTCTCTGCAGGACTTCTGTAGTCCGTGTACATTTGTTTGTTGGAGCCACAACACACGGACCCCACTGGCCGGAGTCTGCATCTGTCTGTCCCCGATCTAATACCACATTGTATTCATTATTATAATTACAGTAAGTCTTAGTCTCTGGTAAAGCAAGTCCTATAAACCTTTTAAAGACTATGTTGGATACTGTTAGGTCTGTACATTTCCATAAAATCAACTTATCGCATCTCACACAAAGAAATCTGTTGTATTTTGATTGGGGTTGCAGTGAATCTATTAATCAGTCCAAGTAATTTCTATCTTTACAATTCTGAGTTTACATTAAAAATTTTAATTAATGGCTTTTAAGAAAGTTTATAATTTTCTCTCTTCAGATTTTGACTGTTTTTCATCTGAACTAATCCTATGTTCTTCATATATATATAAGGTGTTATCTGTTAAAATGTAATGATAAATTTAGTTTCTAATGATATACATATGATTGATATGCCATATGGTTAATATAAACATAGTATCACCACTAGACAAGGATATTAAAAAATGAAAAATTATAAATCATTTCATTATAACCATGGATGCAAAAATTCTAAAAAATTTAACTAATCAAATTCAAGACTGTGTAAAATCTTGAATTTATTATGGCCAAGATAGATTCATTCCAAGAATGCCAGGTTGGTCTAATGATTCTACTATTAGAATCTTCATTTATTTAATTCACTGTATTGATCAACAGAGGGAGAAAAAATATGATCATCTTGATAGTACGGAAAAAATAATTTTTATAAAATTTGTCATACATTCATGATTTGTAAACTAATAATAGATGAAAACTACCTTAATCTAAAAAAAAGTTAACTTCCAAAAGCATAGGGCAAACATTATCCTTCCTGATTAACATAGAAAACATCTCCTTTAAGATTAAGAAATTTCAAGGATGACTTCTTTATAACACTGAAATGGAAATCCTTGCACATCAATTTGGTAAAGAAAAGAAAAAAAATAAAGGCATAATGATTTGAAGAGAAGAACCAATATTTATTGACATTCAAAAGAGTTTATGGATAGAGTAAAATTACCAAATGAGAAAATTTGCATGGTATAAAAATCAATATAGACAAATCAATTCTATTGCTATATACCAGCAACCAATAGTTAATGTAACTGTAGAAACACATACCATTTAAAATAGCATGAAACTATAAATTAGCTAGGTATAAATGTAATACATTTTTGCAAACTCTTAAGGAAAATTAGAATATTTTATTAAAATACCATTAAATCCATCCAACGTTCATGGATTGAAAGTCTCAAGTGTATAAAATTGCAATATTCTATCAACTGATCTATAGATGTTATGTAATTTAAATCAAAGTATCAACTTGTTTATTTGAGGGAAACTTGCTAATCTGGGTATAAAACATGTACAGAAAAGCAAACATTAATAGCTCACTTTTATAAACTTGCAGTAGAGTAGTAGGATATTTACAAATGTAGAAAAGAATAATTATTGTTTTTATAAAATACATTTTTATTGATATAATTCTAGCAATATAAAGTATTAAGCAAGCAACTAAAAAGCCCCATCAAAGGACGTCAGCATCGGGAAACACACATTATGTGATAATCACACCACAGTATTCTTTGTGCCTGTAGGACAGATACATAGAAAAACATTAGAATTGTCTCAGTCATTTAGTGTGTATAACAAAACACGCCAACTCTTGGTGGTTCATAACCACAAACAGCAGTTACTGACTCATGATCCTCCAACTGTGGAGGGCTTGGTGGGATGGCTGTCTCCATTCAACATGTCAGGTGGCATCATTCATGTAGTTGCATTTGGCTGGGAATTTGGGTGATTGGAACATCTAAGATCTCTTCCATGTTAGGAATCTCCGCTGGGATGGCTGGCATGGCTGGTTTAGCTCAGGGCCTACAGGCTGGGCTTCTCTTTACTTTGGATTCCATGAATCCAAAGGATTAAGCAGAGCGTACAAGTCTTTTAGGATCTGGGGGCATAAGAACAGGAATATCACTTCCATGTATTCTGTTGGTCAAAGCAAGTCACAAGGCCGGCTCAGACTCAAGGAGGAAGGAAACAGACCACCTCTTAGTGCAGACAGACATGTGCCTGTGGAGTTGAGAGAAATTTTTGAGGCTGTTAGGACATGATTTACCACTGTGATAGTAACATAAATGCTACTTTTCATAGTTTATTGGCTGCAAGCTGGTTTTGCATGGTTCTCTGAACAACTTCACTCAACAATTATTATTGGATATTGTTCCAGGGATTGTTTTAATCACTACAAGAGCAATGAACCAAGTGACAAAATGTACTGCTCGTATGGATTCTACGTTTGAATGATTCAGGCAATCATTTGAGTCGTATGTTACTTCACATCAAAAATCAGTAAAATTAGGCTAAAGAGAGAAAGTTTGGTTGATTTAAATAAAAGAATAAGAACAAGTTATAGCCATTGACCTTACTCAGTATTTCACCTGAGCTCATATAGAAAAGAAGAAAAGTTGCCAGAAATATAATTCTTGAGATTCCATTCAAATATACTTAGCAAATGCCTACTTTATACAGATGCCCTTGCTGGCCTGCTGGAATGGGGAGACTATTTTGGAAGCATTTGATTTAGTTCAATTTAATAAGGATTCATTGGATATATGTGAGAGGTGCCAAAGGAGATACAGAAGATGGGATTCATACCCTTATTACTCATAACTATAACATCAAAGAGGTAGGTAAGTGCCATAAGTTGATTTCAATGAAGTGCTAGAGGGGTTAACAGCCAGTATCTCATTCATTTGTGGGAATCATTGAGTACTCATGAAGGGAGATAGCCTTTGAGCTGGTCCTTGGAGACTGACTGCGCTGTCACTCAGAAGGGTGCCAGCAGGCTTGTAGAATGACAGAACAGCTTGATGTGCCATTACCGTAGCTCAGGTGGTAGGTGCATATTTCCGCCTGTTTCCAGATGGCGCAAGCAGGTATAGGCATTAATGGTACCTCAATGATTTCCATTTTCTACTTGAATTCCTTGTTTAAACGACCTATTTACCTTACTCCTCTGGGTGACACCTATGCCTAGAGATGTCTGCTAGATGAAAATGAACAAACAGCAGCCAGGTACTTCTTATCTCTAATGGATGTTCTGCAAAGCCCTTAGTGCTAGCATTTTTTGTGCAATGAGTTTTTAACAAATGAATAAAAGGAATAGAAAATGATGGGCACACACATCTAGGTGCTTTGTGTAAACATCACGTTATTCTTCTGTCAAGGTGACTGTAGGCATAGGATACGCAGTTCGAAAGGGCTGACACAGGACTGCGTGGGCCTCCTCCCTTACTCGGTCTCCTCTTTGTGAAAAATGGACTTGTGTTTGAGGTTATGCTTTTTAACTGGTGCTATACTAATATTCTTAAAGTGGTATTTTCATCAGGGTAGTCCTCTCCACAAAAGGCTAACATGAGTTTGAACTGCTTACTTTAGCCATGTCTTCTCCTTTGGTGTTCTGTGTTGTCATAATAATGTCTACTGAATCACAAACATCTTTCTTGTTTTCCACTACCCTCCAACAAATGTTAATTCATTCATTCATTCATTCATTCATTCATTCATTCAACAAACAAACACTTATTAAGCAAATATATATACCGGCCATTATTCTATGGACTTAGGATACTTTTAACAAGAAAACAGACAATGTCTGTACTTGATTAGAGCTTTCATCTAGCAGAGTGAAACAAAATAAATAAACTTAGTAAATAAGGAAATTATATAATATGTTAAAAGGTGTTGAGTATTTGGGACAAACAGAATAGCGCAGGGGTTTGGAGAGGAGTGTGTGAGTTACAACTAGAAGCAGATTTTTCCAGAAGCAGATTAGAAGGGAGTTAGCCTCTGGTCATCTGGGTGCTAGACCCTTCGGGGCAGAGGCAGCCACCAGAGCTCAGGCCCTAAGGCGGGAGTT
>PVJI01021420.1:0-27125 GCA_004026765.1 Micronycteris hirsuta
AAAAAAAAAAGAAACCTTAACTAAGGCAAATCCAAATATGATCATTTTCAATTTCTTAGTTTTTTTTCCTATAAGAAATATATGTAAACTTAAAATTAATTTAAGGGCTATACCCATTCTAGTTATGGTCTTAATAGGCATCACAGAGGGCACACAGCACTGTACTAAGCTCCAAGGAGACACAAAGGCCAATAAGAGGGCCAACTCTCCAGCTGATAGCAGCGTGGGGGCCGCAGACAATGCATTGCTACAATGAAGGCTGACTTGTGGGATGCCGTAACAGAAACAGAAACACAGGGCTTTCTTTTAAATTCTTATTTGAAGGTCAAGAAAGGTTTCATAAAGGGAGGGGGGGACATTTGAGTATTTAAGGATGCATAAGAATTTGTCTAGCAGAAAAGGAGTGGAATGTGAGCAAAGTCACATAGCACCTGAAGGGAAAGAGCTTACAGAATTATGGAAGACCTTGAATACCCTGTTAAGAATGTAGACTCGCTCTAAATGAGGGTTTCTCAAGCTTGCCTCTGTTGATATTTTGGGTTGGATACCTCTTTGTTATGGTGGGCTGAACTGTGCATCATAGGATGTTTAGCAGCATCCCTGGCCACCAACACATAAATGCCAGTAGCACCTCCTCCCAAGCTGTGACAACTAAAAAAGTCCCCAGGCATTGCCAAATGTCCCCTGGAAGGCAAAATTCTATTGAGCACTATTGCGGTAAAAGCACCAGGGGCCCTGAGCTTTTTTTTTTTTTTCCTTACTAGGAAAACTAGAAATAAAAGTGTTTTGGTTTTTTTTTTTGGTAAATTTTGTGTTTGAGCTGATCCTCTTTCTGTAAACTGTTCACTGGAGTAGAGTCTGTAGAGGTTTAACAGGGTTTTTGACAAATGGCAGTGGGGGTAGGTAAGAAGGACAAAGAGGGCAGGCGCAAAATGAAGTTTAGCTCAGTTACATAATTCAAGACTTAACCCTAAACGGCAACATTTGCAAACATTAAAAAAAATAAAATTTTCATAGCACGCGTAAGCATGTGAATCAGTCTTTAAAATGCAAATTCATATATTATATTGCGTGTTAGGCTTGGAAGAATGCAAGTTATAGAATATGTATGTGCCAGTTTTCCAGAACTAAAAATAAGGAGTCATGTTCTGACCTTGTATCTAGCAATATTAATAGTTGAGATGTATTCTGATCTAAGTAACAGAAAACTGAGTCAAGGAGGGATTATCAATGATTTTGTTTCAAATTTTTAAAAAAGTTAAGAGGTAGGTGGCTTCTAGGGTTGTTTCAGTAACTTGATGATGTGAGGGCCAGTGTCTTTAATTCCCTTGACTACTTTCCCTCATGACTGCAAAATGGTTGCTGCAGCTCCAGATATTACATCCAGATTGAAAGCAGAGAAGACAGCAAAGAGTAGCACCAAACCACATCTCTTCCTTTTATCAAGAAAACATAAAGTCTTCTGAGGAGCCATAGCCAATTTCTGCCTGTGTCTCATTGGACAAATCCCTAATACCTGGCTACTCCTAACTGCAAAAAAGGCTGGAAAAGAGATTTGGAGCCTGTATATTAGAAATAACAAGGAGAAGGAGTTGGAAATAACTTGTGGGTTGGCTAACAAACAAAGTCTGCCTTAGAAAAGTAAGAATATTTCAGGAGTTGGTTAAACAAAAAGGTTCAACCCAAAAATTGAAATCAAAGTCAGACTGTTATTTTCTTTTCTTCTCTTTCTTTCTTTTTTTCCCCTACTTTTTAACTTCTTAACTTTGTAATACATGAATACCTGGAGTATTAACAAGCAAATCCCTGACATCATAGCATTTCACCCCAAAATATGTCAATATCTCTAGAAGAGAACATTCAAAAATTAATATGCTAACAATTCTAACACCAAACAAAATTAATACTACTTCACTCTTTGATATTGAAGCTAATAAGAATATATTATTAATTATAATAATATTAATATTAATGGATGCAATTATCACCACTCTTCCCACAACCCCAGAGAAGCATCCAAATCTGAGAGTGTTAAATTTATTGCTGATATAACTAGAATATTTTTTAAGGAACCGAAAGTGGTGTTGCCCAAATCTCACCAAGAATAATATTTAATTCATCCACTTATTCATTTATTTAAGGACACAATTCTAGACTTTGGGATTCAGAGATGGACAAGAGTCACAGTGTACTGAGATACATTCTGATTTAGTAGAACTCATCTCATGGTCAGATTATGAAAACTGAACAGGCGTTTGGTGTGTTCTCAAACTACAAGTAAATGTTATACTAGATGCAAAATACAGAAAAGTGAGATAGACGGCAAAAGCTTGGATCTTGATAGTTCATAGGTTAGAAATGACCCAGAGTGTTTCTCTTAATGAATGCTTAACTCCCATTTACCTACTTTTCACTTTTTAAAACAATTTGGCCTTGATTTCCATCCAAGGTTAAGGTCTTGTCCCATTCCCAATAGCCTATCGTTCAGCAAGACAAATGCTGACACTTAGACTTCCTAGGAATGAGCCTTCTTAGCACCATGGAACCACATTATCCAACCAAAAGGTTGGTCATCAGTGCATCCTTTGGAGTGATTTTTGTCCAAAAGGGGAAACTTAGAAACCTAAAGTAATCACATAGGATGATCTGAACTTCCTAACTAGAAGTATGTCATGGCAGGCAGTCATGTTCTAGGTTGTGTCTTCCTTGACAAAGGTCAATCTTTACCATAATGGAGTCTGAATGCTGTCTTTTTGCATCTATAATAACATACTTTCAGAATGTCAGTGTAATTTCCTTATTCCAGATTGTCCAGAGCACAATCTACCACTAGAACTGTGACACATAAAACACTCATCATTATTGTTATCATGTTAATTGTTAACTGTTAACTATCCTATGCCCACAAATATAAAAAAAAATGTGGGTATTATTTTACTTTTTATCTAATCCCAGAGATGCCTCTAATTCGCTTTCTCCCACCTCCCTACCCTATCACAGATGGATTTCATGTAACCCCCTTACCCCTCCTCCTTTGATTCTAATGTGTAAAATAAGGTGCAAAATTGCCAGTCTCTGGAGCATTTTCTCAATCTGTTGAGTTTTGCTTCCCAGGAATTGTCGTCAGCTTGGCTCAAATAAACTCATAAAAATTCCAAATAATAATAATTAAAAAATAATAAATAAACTCTGATTTAATGGATATGTGAAATGTGATTTAGTGAATGGAGTTGAGTGGAGCGTTGCCATCTGCATGCATTCTTTTTTAAATTTAATTTAATTTTTAACTGAATTTATTGTGGTGACATTGGTTAGTAAAATTATATAGATTTCAGGGGCATAATTCTATAATACATCATCTGTATATTGTGACCACCCAAGTCAAGTTTCCTTCTATCACTGTTTATCGCCCCTTTGCACGCATTCTTAACGGGAAGAGTCAAAACTAAGAATGTGTCAGTTGGAGGTGTTTCTGCACAACTATTGTGAAGGTACTCTTAGTCTAATGTATTTAGTCTTAGTATTTAGACAGAAATATTGTTAATGCAAAAAAAATCAAAGAAAATAGGTAAAGGAATATGCTTTAAGAATATACACTTTTGCTCAAATTCTTTTCTTAGCAACAAAAATTTTTTCTATGATATGATTTTCTGAGTAAATCTTTAAACAATTTTTTAAATATTTTTATTTATTTATTTTTAGATGGAAAGGGAGGGAGGAAGAGAAACATCAATGTGTGGTTGCCTCTTGAGCGCCCCCTACTGGGGACCTGCCAGCAACCCAGGTATGTGTCCTGACTGGGAATCCAAGCAGCAACCCTTTGGTTCTCAGGCCAGCACTCAGTCCACTGAGCCACACCAGTCAGGGTTATAAACAATTTTTTAAGAGGGCAATAATGTGCCTAAGTCTTTTTACTTTGAAATAAATAAACTACCATATTGATTTATTCTCCAAGTTTGTTTGCAATCCATCAAACCTCTGAACCTAGTCATCTTTATGTAAACTGACAAAATGAAAGTTCTGAATCTGCGAATTGACAACCACACTCTGGACAGAATCCTTCCAAAGTGCAGACAGTCTGAGAGGCCCAGGCTAACACAATTTGGAGCCATGCTCGAATGCCCTTAGGCCCACAGTGCATCTCTGTGTCCAACAGGCCTTTACTTGAATTCCAGCTGTGGGGTCTTGGACAAGGTATAAATACCTCTCTTATCCATAATGTCCTTATCTGTAAAATGAAGACAATAATAATAATACTTTTGTGGTATTCTGTAGGCAAATTAATGGCCTCCCAAAGACGTCCACATTCTAATTAAGATCATTAACCTACTCACCATAAAATAGATTATCCAGAACTGCTACGGTGGGTCCTTAATAGTGGAAGAGGGAAGCAAAAGAGAAAGTCAGAGTGATGCAAAGTATGAAGAACTCAACATGTCATGTTGGCTTTGCAGATGAGAGGGGTCCATAAGCTAAGGAGTGTGGGCAGTGCCTAGAAACTTCAATGGATCAGGAAATGGGTTCTCTCTTACAGCTTCCAAAAAGGAATGCATCCCCACTGATACCTTGATTTTTTAGCACAGCAAGACACATGTGTCAGGCTTCTGCCATGCAGAACTATGAGATAATAAACTGATGTTGTTTTAAGCCACTAAGTTTATGGCAATTTGTTTCAGCAGCAATAAAAAAGTACTAATTGGCTGTTGTGAGGACTAAATGAAATAAAATTTTTAAAGACCTTGGCATTAGTGACTGTTACTATACTTAACATTTATTTACTCTTACAGTATTTATTAAGCTATGGATCAAGCACTATGCTAAGTGCCTGGATTTCAATACAAAACAAAGCTCAGTCATTGGCCCCAAAGAGGCCCAGTCTAATAGAGACAGTCATATAAACAGATAATTCTGATACAAAATATGTATCAATCATGTTTTTAATGTTTTGTTCATATATTTTATTGATAATGTTATTAGAGTTGCCCATTTTTTTCTCCCCTTTATTCCCCTCCACCCTGCATACCCCCTCCCACCAGCATTCCCCCCACTTAGTTCATGTCCATGGGTCGTACATACAAGTTCTTTTGCTTCTCTATTTATATACTATTCTTAACCTCCCCTTGTCTATTTTGTACCTACCATTAATGCTTCTTATTCCCTGTACCTTTACCCCCGTTCTCCCCACTCCACCTCCCCACCGATAACCCTCCATGTGATCTCCATTTCTGTGGTTCTGTTCCTGTTCTAGTTGTTTGCTTTTGTTCTTGTTTTGGGTGTGGTTTTTCATAACTGTGAGTTTGCTGCCATTTTACAGTTCATATTTTTTCTTCTTCTTTTTCTTAGATAAATCCCTTTAACATTTCATATAATAAGGGCTTGGTAATGATGAACTCCTTGAACTTGACCTTATCTGAGAAGCACTTTATACGCCCTTCCATTCTCAATGAAAGATTTGCTGGATAGAGTAATCTTGGATGTAGGTCCTTGCCTTTCATGACTTGGTATACTTCTTTCCAGCCCCTTCTTGCCTGTAAACTTTCTTTCAAGAAATCTCTGACAAGCCCTGGCTGGTGTAGCTCGGTGGATTGAGCGCAGGCTGGGAACCATACGGTCCCGGTTCGATTCCCAGTCGGGGCACATGTCTGGGTTGCGGGCCAGGTCCCCAGTGAGGGCCATGTGAGAGGCAACCATACATTGCTGTTTCTCTTCCTCTCTTTCTCCCTCCCTTCCCCTCTGTCTAAAAATAAATAAATAAAATCTTAAAAAAGAAAAAGAAAAGAAATCTGCTGACAGTCTTATGCGAACTTCTTGGTAGGTAACTGTCTCCTTTTCTCTTGCTGCTTTTAAGATTCTCTCCTTATCTTTAATCTTGGGTAATTTAATGATGATGTGACTTGGTGTGTGCTTCCTTGGGTCCTACTTGTTTGGGAAACTCTGAACTTTCTGGACTTCCTAGAAGTCTATTTCCTTTGCCATATTGGGGAAGTTCTCCTTCATTATGTTTTCAAATACGTTTTCAATGTCTTGTTCTTCCTCTTCTCCTTCTGGCAGCCTTATGATTCTGATGTTGGAATGTTTAAAGTCATCCCAGAAGTTCCTAAGCCTTTCCTCCTTTTTTTTTTTTTTTTTGAATTCTTTCTCTTCATTCTATTCTGGTTGAATGTTTATTTCTTCCTTCTGCTCTGTATCATTGATTTGAGTCCTGGTTTCCTTCCCTTCACTGTTGGTTCCCTATATATTTCTCTTGATTTCACTTTGCATAGCCTTCACTTTTTCCTCAATTTTGTGACCATACTCAACCATTTCTGTGAGCATCCTTGTTACAGAACAGATGGGGGGAGGGGCTGAACAATATGAAAGATCCCCTTTTTTTCCCCCCAGGGGTTCCTCCCCCATACCAGGTTCACTTTGCTTGCTGCCAGAGGAAAGACGTAAAAGGAAAGGAATTATTATTTATTCAGCAGTTGTACAGACTAAAGTTCTTTAGAATACACAAACGCACACAGTCCTTCCCTCTCCCTCTGCCCTGAGGTATCATATCTCAGGCAGACTCCGAGCACCATCCACGTGGCAAAAAGGGAGCACTTCCAAAGCCACGTGGTCCCCACTCTGCCAGAACCACGGGGTTCCAACAAGATGCCCAAGCCCTGTGGTCCCAAAAAGAGACCCCAAATGGCTGCCCCGCCTGGGTTAAATCCCAGAGCCAATCTTTCTCTTCAGCCTCATTTCTGGCTCCGCCCACAATTGGCCACAGCTGCCAGCATTCAGGGCAGGTGTGGCCCTGTGGTGTGGAGCCAATTATCTCCAAGCTCTTCTGGACCCCATTGCAAATCCCTCTTTGGGGGCCCCCTCTTGGATGCACCCTTTTATACTACCAGTTTGAATGAATGTTTCTTCTTTAACTCCTTGGTTGTCTGATTTTCATAGAGTTCTATTTTCTGGCAGTTCTGGTTATTTTTTGTTTTTAAATTTGTTGTTTTCCTTCTTTTGGTTGTGTGAGGAGACAAAGTGTATCTACCTACATCTCCATCTTGGCCAGAAGTCTGAATCTAGTTTTTAATATTATATAATGTTTTAATATCTACAGGGAAGGGAAGGGGCAGGGGGAGCTTGCTATCTTAGGAGAAACTGCCCCTCCCAGAGCCAATTAATTCCTAGAGATAGTAAACAATCTGTCAGTAAACCAGACTTTCATATGCAAATCAACCAATCAAAAGTCCACACCCTCAACTACTTTATTACCTAACTCTCACATACCAAGTCACTATTTTCGCTGCCCTAAATCAACCACAGCCAAGTACCAGACAACTACAGACAGTCTCTATTCCCCAAAGCCTGCTGGAATTATTAAAACTAGCCAATCCTAATCTGTTATCCATGCCTTGCCTTTCCCACAGAAACCCCAATAAAGGGTGTAACCTATACTTCCTTCCCCCCCCCCCCCCCCCCGACTTCTACTTCTGCCTCCTAAAAACATCCGGTGCCTCCTCCTGTGGCCCTGCATGACGTGTGTCTCTCCATTCTAGGAAAAGAGGGAGTGAGAGCAAATTTTCTTTCGATGGCATTGGCCTCTTCATGTCATCACTCAGTCACCCTTATAAGTTAAGACCTGGACACAAATCAAAGTGTTAATTAAGTGCTATGCAGAGTGTATTACCCAGAATGGTGGGATAGTAACAAGAGGTGGTATAGATACAAGACAAGGGAGGACAGTGCTTCAGGAAGGTCACGCATTGAAGTTCTATGTAATCAAGCTTCATGAATATTCTTTAATCTTTTGTAAAATCAATTCTAATATTGTGATTCTCTTCCATTGTTAATAGATCCTATGCTTTGATTTCCACTTCATTCAATGTTGTGAGAAAATAAGACTAAATAAGAAGTTCAAATCCATATGTCATTTTAAAAAATCTCCTTTCCCGTAGTACTGTAGATGTCAACACTATTAAGGCTGGCTTTTCCTGGATCAGAGTCTGGAAATCAGACTTTCCCTGCCTGTGACCTCTCTGCATGTTTGGAAATGATGTGTAGGGCCTTGACCCACTCATGTGCAACCGAAGGGGATGGAGCTACCAAAGAGCTATCTGTGTCATCATTCGCTAAATAATCATGATCTGACCAGCCTCGTTGTGTTTGACCTAACTGACTCGTAGGTCAAGTCAGTGGACTCCTTATCAAAGTTTTGTACGTGACCACACTCACCCATAAAATTCCAGAGTTACACAATTTTCTGTGAAAAAGATAGCACTGTGGTGGTCTAACTGGTCATGGAGAAAATGACCTGCTATTTTATACTTAATGTCTCTCTCTACCACAGAATGAAAGGCTGTCCTTGTTGGTTTGTTTCTTAACACATCTGATGTCATGGAGGAGATGCTGGAAGTCAGTTCTCATGGATCGACAAGACACTAGCAGGTATAAGCAGGAATAGGGGAGGTAGGTTGCATCTTGCCAGACAGAAATAAAGCTGAAGCAATATTCCATAAAAACAGCTGCTTCTTTTATTTTAACCAATACCAGTCCCAGAATCTTGATTGCTTAATGCAAGTAAGACTTACCTAGACCAAGAACTTTTAAGGTGACAAGAAAAATTGTGGAAAATGATTAAAACTTGTGCTATGTAACCCAGGTTACTAGACAATTATCTTAGGCATGCAATAATTATTTATAACAAACTATAAAGTATCCCTGCTGTTCTGAAGTCAAGACCTGACAGATGCAGCTAGGAGGACTGGCTGTTTGGTGCAATCTAGATTCCTCTCTTCTAGTTCCTGCAATACTCTAAGTCTGCTGGGCCCCCTGCCTCCTTGTCTCACTCCTGTCTATGCTGGTTATGATGCATTTTTTTTTTTAACGCAGAAATTCTCAATAGCAACATTATTCACAGTTCCCTTTTAGGTACTAACTCCGAAATCACCGTAAGGAGGGTTGTAGTGTCAAAGGACTCTGTCAAGGGCTGGCTGCTTATTACTCCCAATGCTCTTCCCATCTTATTTAGATGTGTCTGAGGCTCAGAGTATTTCCCCACTTCCTGTCCCACACAGCTGTATGCTTTTAAATAGGAAAGGCAGCTGTCACAAAACAAGACATAAATATGGACTTTATAACCCATCTTGCATTCCCCCATAAAATGTCCATTGCAATGGTCAGGGGTGTTGCAGTTGAAACATTTTATTTCCCAAGTATGAGGGGAGCTGCAAGTGTTCATCCTGGAGCCCTCAGTAACTGAGTGGTTTTTTAGGGTAGACTGTGACGGAACAGGTGACTTCAGGGATTGTTGCTGTGCTCTGATCCCCATCCTTTCCACTCACAGAGCTGAGTGTGAGCACAGAGTAGAAGTGAAAGAAGTGCCCAGAAAGCCGCTGGCTCATGCAAATGGCTTCATGTCAATTAGAAACAAGTGACCCCTTCCTCTGGGAGAATGAACTACTGAAAGATGCCCTGTCAGTGTGGGCTGGTTCTTTTTAATTTCATTTCATTTCATTTCATTTCATTTCATTTCATTTCATTTCATTTATTTTTTGAATTTTTATTGAATTTATTGGGATGGCATCAGTTAATACAATTTTATAATTTTCAAGTTTACAATTCTATATTTTTTTAAAAGAACAGCATCTTGCAAGGCACAGAGTTTGGCCAGTGGAGTCTGGGCAAGATTTTGGCCCCACTCAAGTCCTTTCAGTGGGCTGGGGGGGTGGGGGGAAAGGCAGGCACTATCACTTAAGGTGACTCTAGAACGAGGTCTTGGGACATCCTGGGTGTGCTGTGACTCAGTATTCTGTATCAAGACAATTAGTTGAGGTTACTACTGGCTTCTGAGAGGAGCATGTCTGCCATGTGCCTTAACATGGATCATGTCAATGAACGTAAAACAGACCTCCGAGATGGAGATTTCAGAGATGAGGAAACTGAGGCCGTGGTCAGGTATATTGCCTGATGTCAAGTGTTGACACCAGATTTGGATCTTCATCCTGCTGTTTTCATTACCCTTCACTGATTTATTTTTCTTCGTAGCACTTGCGGCTAACGCTGGGCATTTCACTCTTTGTTTGTATATTATCAGTTCCTGTTAAGTGCAATCAATGTAAGTTGAAGAGAGTAGAGGTTCACTGTTTTGTCCCCAGTGCTTAGCAACGGGTAGGCCCCAGCACAGTGGGATCCCTCAGTAATGCTAATTAAATAAACGAATTGTTCAAACATCAGGGTGCTTTCTCCAATCCCAATCTCCTTCTTTAAACAACTTTTGGCAAGTACAGTGCTAACACATTGTGGTATTCTGAAGGAGAAGTTTATACTAGCGCAAAATATGCACTGTTATCACCAGGACTTTCTTCAGCTAAGAAAACAGTTACCTTATATTTTTAGACAAATATGCCTTGACTAAAGATAGAGTATTAAAAACATTTTTTCCCTAAAATTCTTGTCCATTTCAAAAGCAGAAATCCCAAGTTAATAAACTGGACACTTCTCATATTTACTAAAACTAACCTTTTTCTTTAAAGACACATTGATTTATGTCTGATTTCTTTGATGATTGAAGCAGAATTAACAACCTCCAATATGCTCTGTTACTGATTTGCATATAGTAATACAGAATAACCTGTAAACTTTCTTTGCAGATGTGTTCAGAGCTTACAGAATAAATAAATCCTTCAAAATAAAATGTTTAATTTTAGGTCCTTAAATTTAGCATGGTAAAGATCATGTCTCATGCTTTAAAGTAGGAATTAAGTCTTGTTAGACTTTTCAAAAGTAAAGAGCCACATGTTTTGATCCACTATGCAGAGTTTTCATCCTGATTTATTAGAAGTTCATAGCTGCAGAGCATTGTACTGTGGTCTATTGTTAGAGGAACAAAAGAAGCATTTAGAGATGATCTCGCCCTCCTGAAGTTTACATAAGGAGTGGAAGAAGCACAGAGTTATGCAAACTCTAGTCCACCGGCAATAACTGTTGACTTCTATTTGTAATCGGAGAAGGTTGGCAACAGAAAACTATTTTTTTCTGGGATTACGAGAACTGAACTAAAATGTGCAAAATATTATTTGCTTTAACGAACGGTTTACTCTTATGCAACATTAAATTGTGTCAATCAAGCAAATAAAGGAAGAGAGCCTTATTTATAAAACTGCCTGCTTCTCACTTCACTTCATTGCTTCTAGGGATCCAAGAGGGAAAAAAAATGAAGATTCTGTTGCTGGGTATTTTTTTCTTTTTATATAGTAGCACAGCCTGGGCAAAAGATAAGCATTATTACATTGGAATTATTGAAACAACTTGGAACTATGCCTCTGACAATGGGGAGAAGAAACTTATTTCAATTGACACGTAAGTCACTATTTTTATTGTTTATAGAGAAAATGTATAAATTATCAATTTAAAAATAAAGCCAGTAAGATGAAATATTTATTTAATTCGTCACATACAGAAACTGCAAAATGTGGACTTGAAACTCAAGATACTTTAATAAATGTCCTCTAAATTCCTGGGTTTTTTGAGAGTCAGTTCTACTCCTACCCCTGGATCCTCGGGGACCGGGTGGGTTTCTTATGACCCCTCTGGTTGTTACTGTGTCTCCATCAGGATTCTGTCCTTTTGTTTGTTTATGCAGACATTGGTTAATTTACGTAACAACTATATGAAATGTTGCATTTACTATACACCATTTGTTGATTATTAGTGGTAAGAATAAAATGTTTGCTCCTTTAAAACAAATGTATCAAAACCAAATACAAGTGTAACAAATATGACTGTGTCTAATACTTGTTGGGTGACTCTGATGTGTTAATTACATTTACCTCTCTCAGCTGCAACATCCTAATCTGTAAAATGAAGAAAATAGGAATACCTAACAAAGCTGTTTGAAGAGTGGGTGCCTACAAAGCTCTTAATACAGTGCTTTGATACGTGTGCAAAAATGTGAAATGTCTATTATGATGGCCCCCAAAACTCTATGTACTTCACTGTTTTTATGTTTCAGTTGAAAGCCTTCTTATTTCAAGCAATAGTTACCATACAGGAAAACAAAAGTATAGTTCTCCTTGAAGTTTTGTAACCGAAGTTTACCTATACTAAGGTCCTCACTTTTAAAATGCTAATAAATATTTATCACCAAAATGAAATTTTTACTTGAAAGGTAATATTCATTATGTTTAAAAATGTATTTTAATGATGATAAAGCACAAATGACCCCAATGATTCCCAGGTGTTAATACTGTATCTTTAAAAATAGCTAAACAAGGATGCCAAATTTCATCATTGTAGACTGTTGGACATACAATATTCTATTAATTTAATGTATGTGTGAAATTTTTCATAGTAAAAAACAAATGCATAGATGATAATACTATCTAATTGTTGTTATTAATTTAGTGATAATTAAGGAAATTTCTTATCTAAAAATGACTCATCGTAAGTAAACTAATACATCATGCAATTATTAAATCTGGCTTGAGGTAATATACTCTTCTTAGGAGTGTGATGTATTTTTATAACTTTACCAGAACAATGATTCTGTATGGACTCAGTGTTTTCCTTGATTAAGTGTAATGTAAATTATATGCAGTTTTTATAGGGAAACCATACACATTAAAAAAAGAAGTGCTGTCCTACTCCACACTCCTGACCACCACTTTCTGCCGTTACTCACGATCAAAATCAAATCAGCTTTACTGCGCATAAACTAAGTGCAAGACTACCCCAAGCATGCTTCAATAAAGAAGGCTCTAATTCTAGAAATTAGAGAATGGAAAAGAGAGGGAATTTGTTCAGAATTTTTCTTGGCGGTGAAGGACTGGTGGGAAAGAACTTCTTTGTTTGCATACTGTCTGTGCTAGGTAGGTTACACAACATTGGTTTGATAATCTCTTGTGGTTGCTGAAACCACAGCAATGCGGACTCTAGATGGCGCTGCTTACTCTGCCTGTGATTTCTTTTTACTGCATCTGAATAGTGAATATCGATCAGAGCTTCAGCAATTTTACCAATATTATGCTAAGAGTTTTGTATGAATGAACTTAGGTAGCAGGTTTTTGCTTCCTTATTTGCCTCCGGTGACCAGCTGTCTCAGTTAAGGTTGTTATAACAAAATGCCACCGACTGGGTAGCGTATCAACAGAAATTTATTTCTCACAGCTCTGGAGTCTGGGAAGTCGTCCAAGATTAAAGCACCAGCATGGTCATGTTCCAGTGAGAGCGCTCCTCCTGGTTGGTGGTCTTTTCACTGTGTTCTCACGTGGTGAAAGGGACTAAGGATCTCTCTGGAACTTCTTTTCTAAGATACTTGCCCATTCATGAGGGCTCCATTCTTATGAACTAAGCACCTCCCAAAGGCCCCATCTTCTAATACCAGCACATTAAAGGGCAGGATTTCAACATCTGAATTTTGAGAACATAAATATTCACACTATAACACCAACCCAGTCAGCTAAGGATGATAAGATATCACTGGATATAACTGGCATCCCTTGTTGCGTGAAGACTAAAGACGTGGAGATGAATGGGCTGAGAAATAAGATGGAAAGAGTGCAAGATGGGTGGTAGGCAGAGAACTAAGTTTAAGTTGATACTGATTTTGAAGATCTGGGACAACTAAAAGGACAATATATATTGAGATGACAGCAAAAGCATCCATTGCGTTCACTGCTTTGTAGGTAGTACCTAGGACATGGGAGACACTAAATAAGTATTTGTGAATAAATAAAAATAAATGATTAAGAGATCTATATAAACCTGGAAAAAATTATAGGCTGGGTTGTAAAAACTTTCACTTGCTCCTAATGTGGAGAGATTCACACTGAGGAATAGAGCAAAATATGGAATGAAATAGAAAAAGTCAAAAGATATAGAAAGGCAAATGAGAATGACAATACGATATACGAAAACATTTGGGATGAAGCAACAGCAGTAATAATAAGAGTGAAGTTTATGTCATTAAAAGCTTATCTCAAGAAACAAGAGAAATCCCAGATAACAACCTAAATTTGCATCTTAAATAACTACAAAGAGAAGAACAGAAGCAATCCCAAGTCAGGAGAAGAATAGAAATAATAAAAATTAGAGCAGAATTGAATAAAATAGAGAACAAAAAGACTATATAAAAATTAATATAACCAAGAGCTTGTTCTTTGAAAAGATTAATAAAATTGACTAAGACCTAGCTAGACTCACTAAAGAAAAAAGAGAAGACCCATATAAACAAAGTCAAAAATGAAAGGAGTTACCCCAGACCTCACAAATATACAAAGGATCATACCAGAATACTATGAAAGAGTATATGCCACCAAACTCAATAACTTTGAAAAAAATGGATAAGTTCCTAGGAATGTATAACCTTCCTAGACTGAATCATGAAAATTGGAAAGTCTAAATAGACCAATGAACAGTTAGGAAATTGAAACAAACATCAAACTTCTTCCAAAAAAATAAAAGTCCAGAACCAGATTGCTTAACTAGAGAATGCTACCAAACATTCAAAGAAGATTTAATACTTACCCTTTTCAAACTCTTCCAAAAAACTGAAGAGTCGTCAAAACTTCCTAACACATTTTGGCAATGTTGGTACCAAAACCTGACAAGGACAATAAACACAAAAAAGAAAACTACAGACCAATGCCCCTGATGAATATAGATGCAAAAATCCTAAACAAAATGCCAGCAAATAAAATACAATGATACATTAAAAAAACAATACATCACAATCAAGTGGGGTGCATTACAGGGCACAAGGATGGTTCAACTCACACAAATTGATCAATGTAATACACTGCATTAACAAAACAAAGGATAAAAATCATATGATCTTATCAATGGATGCAGAAAAAGTATTTAATAAGATGCAACATCCACTTATGATTAAAACACTCAATAAAATAGGTATAAAAGGAAAGTACTTCAGCATAATAAAGGCCACAAATGATAAACCCTCAGCCAATATCATATTCGATGGTGAAGAATTAAATGCTTTTCCCCTAAAATCAGGAACAGACAAGGATGCCCACTCTCACCACCCTTATTCAATACAGTTCTGGAAGTCCTAGCCAGAGCAATCAGGCAAGAGAAAGAAATAAAATGCATCCAAACTGGGAAGGCAGAAGCAAACGTGTCACTTTTTGCAGATAATATGATTCTGTACATAGAAAACCCTAAAGAGTCTACCGAAGCACTATTAGAAACACTAAACAAATACAGTTAACTTGCAGGATACAAAATCAATGTACAAAAATCCGCTGCTTTCCTATATACTAACAGTGAAACTCCAGAAAAACAAATTTAAAAAACCATTCTTTTTGCAATTACAACCAAAAGAATACCTAGAATAAACTTAACAAAAGATGTGAAAGACCTATATACTGAAAACTACAAAACATTAAAGACATTGAAAAAGACACAATGAAATAGAAAAATACTCTGTGTTCGTAGATTGAAAGAATCAACATAATTAAATAGCCATATTACCCAAAGCAAAATACAGATTTAATGCAATCCCATTTAAAATCTCAATGTCATTTTTTCTAAATTTGTTATTGTCGTTCAATTACATTTGTCCCCATTTTTCCCCCATTGCTCTCCTCTGCCCTGCCACACCCTCCCACACTCAGCCCTCCCCCAACATTGCCCTTGTCCATAAGTACTTTATACATGTTCCTTGACCTGATCCTTCCCCTTCTTTCCCCAGTTATCCCCCTTCCCCTACTTTTCCCAGTTATCCCCTTTCCCCTACCCTCTGGTCACTGTCAGATTGTTCTTTATTCCCGTGTCTCTGGTTCTGTTTTACTTACTTATTTGTTTTGTTCATTAGGTTCCACTTAAACGTGAGATCATATGGTATTTGCCTTTCACCTCCTGACTTACTTCACTTAACGTAATGCTCTCCAGTTCCGTCCATGCTGTAGTGAAGGGTAGGAGTTTCTTCTTTCTTTCTGCTGTGTAGTATTCCATTGTGTAAATGTACCACAGTTTTTTCATCCACTCATTTACTAATAGGCACTTAGGCTGTTTCTAGCCTTGGCTATTGTAAATAATACTGCTATGAACATTGGTGTGCACAGTTCTTTTAAATTGGTGTTTCAGGATTCTTAGGGTATAATCCCAGCAGTGGATTCACTGGGTGAAAAGGCAGTTCCATTTTAGTTTTTTGAGGAAGTTCCATACTGTTTTCCACAGTGGCTTCACCAGTCTGCATTCCCACCAACAGTGCACTAGGGTTCCCTTTTCTCTACAACCTCACCAGCACCTGTTGTTTGTTGATTTGTTTATAATGGCCATTCTGACCACTGTGTAGTGGAATCTCATTGTGGTTTTAATTTGCATTTCTCTGATGGCTAGCAATGTTGAGCATCCTGTCATATTTCTCTGGGCCCTCTGTATGTCCTCCTTGGAGAAGTAGCTGTTCATGTCCTTTGGCCATTTTTAATTGGATTGTTTGTCTTCCCGGTGTGGAGTTGAGTGAGTTCTTTATATATTTTGGAGATCAAACCTTTGTCTGAAGTATCATTGGCAAATATATTTTCCCATACAGTCAGTTCCCTTTTCATTTTGCTGATGATTTCTTTAGCCATGCAGAAGCCTTTTAATTTGATGTAGTCTCATTTGTTTATTCTTTCCTTTATATCCCTTACTCTTCTAGGGGACATATCGGTAAAAATATGAAACTGAATGGGGTATCTGAAATTTTCCTGCCAATGTTCTCCTCTAGGACTTTATGGTATCACAACTTATATTTAAATGTTTTATCCATATTAAGTTTATTTTGGCATACGCTATAAGTTGGTGGTATAGTTTCATTTTTCTGCATGTACTTGTCCAGATCTCCCAACATCATTTCTTGAAGAGGCTATTTTTTTACTCTGTTTTATGCTCCTGACATTTTGTCAAATATTAATTGAGCATAGAGACATAGGTTTGTTTCTGAACTGTCTATTCTGTTCCATTAATCTATGTGTTGTTCTCATGCTAGTACCAGACTGTTTTGGTTACAGTGGCCTTGTCATATAGTTTGATATCAGGCATTGTGATCCCTCTTACTTTGTTCTTCTTTCTCAAAATTGCTGAGGCTATTCAGGGTCATTTATAGTTCCATATAAATTTTTGAAATGCTTGTTCTATATCTGTGAAATCCATCATTGGCATTAGGGATTGCATTGAGTCTACAAATTGCTTTGGGTAGCATAGATATTTTAATGGTGTTAATTCTTTGAATCCATGAACAGGATATATGCTTCCATTTATTTGTGTTCTTTAATTTATTTCTTCACTGTTCTATAGTTTTCTGAGTATAGGTCTTTTACCTCCTTGGTTAGGTTTATTCCTAGTACTTTATTTTTCTTTTTGCTATAGTAAATGGGATTTTTTCCCCTAATTTCTGTTTCAGATATTTTGTTGTTGGTGTACAAAAATGCCTTTGATTTCTGAATATTGACATTGTATCTTACTGTTTTGCCAAATTCACTTCTTAGGTTGAGTAATATTTTTGTGGAGTCAGTATGGTTTTCTATATACACTATCATGTCATCTGCAAACAAGGACAGTTTTACTCCTTTCAGATGTAGATGACTTTTCTTTCTTTTTCTTGTCTGATTGCTGTGGCTAGAACTTCTAATACTATGTTGAATAGATGTGGTGAAAGTGGACACCCCTGTCTTGTTCCTGATCTTAGGGATAAAACTTTTAGTTTTTGTATGATGAGTATGATGTTGGTTGTAGCTTTCTCATATATGGCCCTTATTGTGTTGAGGAATGCTCTCTCTACTCCCACTTTGCTGAGTGTTTTTATCATCAATGAGTGCTGTACCTTATTAAACACTTTTTCAGCATTTACTGACATGATTATGTGATTTTTTTGTCTTTCCTTTTGTTTATGTGATGTATTATGATTATTGATTTGTGACTATTTTATCATCCTTGCATCCTTGGGATGAATCCCACTTGATCATGGTGTATGATCTTTTTAATGTACTGTTGCATGTGACTTGCCAATATTTTGTTGAGGATTTTAGCATCAATGTTCTTCAGCAATATTGGCCTGTAGTTTTCTTTCTTTGTCGTATCTATCTGGTTTTGGGATTAGGACGATGCTGGCCTCATATAAAGAATCTGGTAGTCTTTCCTCTTCTTGTTTTTTTTTTTTTTTTTTTTAATAGTTTAAGAAGGGTAGAAGTTAGCTCTTCCTTAAACACTTTGTAAAATTCTCCTGTGAAACCATCTGGTTCAGAGCTTTTGTGTGTTGGGAGTTTTTTGATTACTGCTTCAATTTCGCCAGCTGCTATCAGTCTGTTCAGGTTTTCTGCTTCTTCTTGATTCAGTTTCGTAAGATTATATGTTTCTAGAAATTTGTCCATTTCACCCAGGTTTTCAAATTTCTTGGCAGGTATATAGTTGTTCATAGTAATTTCTTACCATCCTTTGTATTTCTGTGGTATCAGTTGTAATTTCTCCTCTTTCTTTTTGGATTTTATTTATCTGTGTTGCCTCTCTGTTTTTCTTGATAAGATTGGTTAAAGGCTTGTTGATTTTGTTGACCTTTTCAAAGAACCATCTCCTGATTTATTGATCCCTTGAGTTGTTCTTTTAGTCTCTATGTCATTTAATTCTGCTCTGATCTTGGTTATATCCTTCCTTCTACTTACTGGGCTTTGTTTGTTGTTGTTCCTCCAGTTCTTATAGATGTAGAGTTAGGTTGTTTATTTGAAATTTTTCCATATTTTTTAGGTAGGACTGTATTGCTATGAACTCTCCGTACAGTGATCCCTCACCTATCACAGGAGTTACATGCCAGAGACCCCCGTGATAGGTGAAAATCCTCAAAGTAGCGATGTTATGTTTACTTTATTATTTATATATATTTTAAGGCTTTATAAACCTTTCCCGCACTCCTATAAACCTTTCCCACTCTCTTGTTAACCTTTCCCACACTCTTATAAACACTTTATATGCTCTTAAACACTTTCTACACTCTTGAACCAATGTAATTTTAATCCCGTGATATAGCAAAAACTCCGTGATACAGAATTAGATATATTGTTTTTAAAAAACCTGCGATACAGTGAAGCCGCAATAAGTGAACCACAATATAGCAAGGGATGACTGTACTGCCTTCACTGTGTCCCATAGGTTTTGGGATGTTGTGTGGTCATTTTCATTGGTTTCTGGAAATTTTTTTATTTCTTCCTTGATCTCATTGTTAACCCATTAATTGTTTAATAGCATGTTACTCAGTCTCCATGAATTTTACTGTTTTTTAATTTTTTCCTTAGGGTTGGTTTCTAGTTTCAGGCCCCTGTGGTGAGAGAAAATGCTTGATATGATTTCAATTATCCTGAATTTGTTGAGGCTCATGTTTTGTGTCCTATCATGTGGTCTATCTTTGAATATGTCCCATGTCCATTTCAAAGAATATGTATTTTGCAACTTTGGGGTGAAACGTTCTGCATATATCAATTAAGACCATTTCATCTAGAGAATTGTTCAGTGCCACAATATCCTTGTTAATTCTTTATTTGGAAAATCTATCCATTATTGACAATAGGGTATTAAAATCCTATTCTATAAGTATGTTGCTGTCTATATCTTTCTTGAAGTCCTCCAAGATTTTCCTTATATATTTGGGTGTTTGTATATATTGGCTGCATATGTTTAGAACGTTTGTCTTCTTGATGGGTTCTACCCTTGAGTATTAGGAAGTGTCCTTCTGTGTCTCTTTTTATGGCCTTAGTTTTGAAATCTATTTTATCTGATATAAGTATTGCTACCCCAGCTTTTTTTTCCTGTCCATTTTCTTGGAATATTTTTTTCCAACCCTTCACTTTTAGTCTGTATAGGTCTTCTGTTCTGAAGTGGGTCTCTTGTAGGCAGCATATGTGTGGGTCATGTTTTCTTATCTATTATGCTATACTATGTCTTTTGATTGAAACATTTAATCAATTTACATTTTTATTATTGATAGGTACTTATTCATTGCTATTTTTCCCCTTTGTATCTGTGTTCTTCACTCTCACTTTTTTTCTTCATCTTCTTAAAGCAGTCCCTTTAGTACGTTTTGCAATGCTGGTTTGGTGGAGGTGCATTCTTTTTGCCTACTTTTTTCTGAGCAACTCCTTATTTTGCCTTCCATTTTAATTGAGAGCCTTGCTAGATAGAGTAGTCTTGGTTGCAGGCCTTTGCTTTTCATTACTTGGAATATTTCTTGCCATTCCCTTCTGACTTGGAGTGTCTCCATTGAGAAATCAGCTGCTAGCCTTATCAGAGCTCCTTGATGTTATTCCTGTTTCTCCTTTGTTGCCTTTAAGATTCTCTCTTTGTCTTCAAATTGTGCCATTTTAATTATGATGTGTCTTGGCATGGGCCTCTTTGGGTTCATCTTGATTGGGAACTTCTGTGCTTCCTGGACTTGTGTGACTTTTTCTCTCATCAAATTAGGGAAGTTTTCTGTCATTGCCTTTTCTTTTATATTTTTAAAGGTTTTATTTATTTTTATAGAGAGGAAAAGGGAGGAGAAAGAGAGGGAGAGAAATATTGAGATATGGTTGCCTCTCACATGCCCTACTGGGGACCTGGCCCGCAACCCAGGCATGTACCCTGACTGGGAATTGAACCAGTGACCCTTGATTCTCAGACTAGCACTAAATCCACTGAGCCACATCAACCAGGGCCTATCATTACTTTTTCAAAGAGGTTTTCTACCCTTGTTCCTCTACTTCTCCCTCTAGTATCCCTATTATATGGATATTTTTACATTTCATGTTGTCCTGCAGTTGCCTTAACCCCTCTTCATTCTTTTTGAGTTTTTTACTTTTCTTGCTCTGTCTGGGAATTTTTTTCTACCTTGCCTCCAGCTCACTTGTTCAATCCTCTGCTTCATTTAGCCTGCTTTTAACTCCTTCTACTGTGTTCTTCAATTCAGAAATTGTATTCTTCATTTCCTCTTCACTCTTATTGATAGTTTCTATATCCCTTTTCATGTTGATGTTGTTTGAAGTAACTTCCTTGTAGCTTCTCTGTAGTTCTTTGTAATTCTCACTGAGCTCATTGAGCTTCCTCGTGACACTTGTTTTTAATGCAACGTCTGATAGTTCACTTGTCGCTACTTTATTTAGCTCTCTTTCTAGTAGGGATTCCTCCTTTCCTTTTAATTGGGGATTGTTTCTTTGTCTCCCCATTTTAGTGGAGACTCTTCTTGTTTATTTCTTCTTCTTATATTGATCTGCTTTGACTCCCTGTCTTTGTGGTGTGGACTTCTATGGTAGAAGACCTGTGTGATTCAGTGGTGCAGTCACCTTGATCACCTGAACCTGATGTTCTTGGGATGCCTTTTATACCCTTTATGTTGGCTCTCTGGATGTAATTGGGTTTTGATTGTTGTTGGGTCATTCTTTGTTGGATCCTTCTCTCCAGCTGGCTGACTGAGGGTCACTCCATCCACCACATCTTGTATGCTGTTTATGCAGATCCTGCCAGAACAAAACCACACAGCTCAGGAAACAAAGCCACTGCCACAAAAATAACTCCCACCCACAATCCCACTATCAACAGCAAATGAACTAGTATTAATAGGGGTATAAAGAGATTAAAGCTATTATAATAAAAGAGAAATGAGTATCAGATGACTAACTGAAAGAAAAATGATTTTGAGAAGGTAGAGGAAGGATCACTAATAAAAGTAGGGAATCAGAGCAATGCAAAGAGATAAAGTAAAATTTACAACATAAATAAAAAAGGGAATTAAAAAGGAAGAATGGAGTAAGAGAAGGGAAGCATATACTATTAGGTTTAAAGAGAAATTTAAAAAAATAAAGTGAGAGAGAAAGAAAAAGGAAAAAAGTAAATAAATAATTTAAAAAAATAGGAGCCAAATTGGAGAAAAAGACCCACCACAGCACTATCAACAACAAATGAGCTAAGATTAATACAGGTGGGATGGGAATAAGAGGGGAAAAGGAGAGAAAGAAAAGCTTAAGAGATGTCTATAGGAAAGGGAAGTGATTTTGAGATGATGGAGGGAGAAGGAATACTAAGGGTGAGGAAGGAAAACCAGGCTAAGACAGGGAAAAATTAAAACTTGAGATGAAAAAATAATAGGCAGGATGAAGACAGAATGGAGTAGGAGAGGGGAATGGTAAATTTGAGATTTAGAATACAAAAATAGTGAAGATCTAGAGATAAAATTGAAAAAGTGCAACATCAGCTACCCTATGCACAATGGAGGAGCAAAGATTGATAAAGGTGGAGAGAAAATGAGGGTATTTTAAGATCAGGAAAAAGAATGTGAGATGGCCATTGACAAGAAAGTTGATTTTGAGAAGCTGGACAGAGGAGAAATAGGAAGAGTGTGTAATGGAAACAAGTTGTAGCAAGAGAGAAAACAAATTTAAAATGAAAATAATAAGAGGAAAGAGGAAGGTAAAATGGGGTAAGAGAAGGGAGGAACAAAATATGAAAATTGAAATAAACTATAAATAAAATCTAGTGACTTCATATGCACAAACTTGAAGGACTTCTGGGGTGGGGCTATTGCTTCCCCTCAGGCTGATGCCACTCGCAGGAGAGTGGTCTGCCTGAGCAAGACAGCTCCTGCAATATGGGGGATGACTCAGCACCAGGATCCTGGTGGCTGCTCTCTCAGTTCTCTCCCCAAAGCCACCATCCCTAGTCTCTCCTCAAGCATCTCAAGTCCACTCTGCCCCCTCCCTTTTGCCAGAGCCCAGGGTAAGTCGCTGCATATGAAAATTTATGCATTGGTTCTTTAAATGGCTCTGCATCTCTAGCAGTACATCTCAGGCAGAGAGAAACCCTGACACTTTTCCCAACTGGATGTTATCTGTGTACTTTTGGGGCTCTGGTGTTATAGGCTGTGGATCCCAGCTTAGGGTTTAAATCCCACACTTTTTAGGGGAATGCCCCTGGCCACTGAAATATCCCTTTGGCACTTCAGCTGCCACTCATGGTCTGTCAGCCAGCCCTCTGGTGTCTCCTCTGTACTCCCCACCAGACACATTGTGCTGAGCCTGCTTCTTCTCTCTGTCTGTGGTTACAAGGCTTCTCTCCCTCCATTGTTCAGTTGTTTATTTCCGGATGATATCCCTATAATTTAGTTGTAACTCCATATTGGTCCTGGGAGGAGGTTAGTGTAACTTCTACTCACTCTTACGCCATCTTGTTTCTCCCCAATGTCATTTTTTAATGAAATAGAACAAAAAATCATCAGATTTGTATGAAACTACAAAAGACCCCAAATATCCAAAGCAATCCTGAGAAGAAAGAACAAAGCAGGGAGTATCACACTACCTGACTTCAAATTATACCAAGAGCTATGGTAATCAAAACAACATGGTATTGGCAGAAAAACACACAGACCAATGGAACAAAATTCAGAACCTAGAAACGAAATCACATATATATGAGCAGATAATTATTGACAAATGAACCAGAAACACACAATGGGGAAAAGAAAGCCTCTTCAATAAATGGTGCTGGGAAAATTGGAACATCATACGAAAAGAATAAAAACTAGATTGCTATTTGTCTCCATGTATAAAAATTAATTCAAAATGGATCAAAGACTTAAATATAATATTTCAAACAATTCATTACATAGAAGAAAACATAGGTGCTAAACTTATGGACCTCGGTCATAGAGAACATTTTATAAATTTGACCTCAAAGGCAAGGGAAATAAAGGCAAAAATAAATGAATGGGACTATATCAAAGTAAAAAGTTTCTGCACAGCAAAAAGAAACCAACAACAAAACAAAAAGGCACCTGGCAAATGGGACATAATATTTACAAACAACAGCTCCAACAAGGGGTTAATATCCAAAACATATAAACAACTTGTATATCTCAACACCAAGCATACAAACAATCCAATTAAAAAATGGGAAGAGGACTTGAACAGATACCTCTTCCAGAAGACTTACAATGGCCGTCAAATATATGAAAAGATGCTCAACTTCACTACCTATTTAGAAAATGCAAATTAAAACTACAGTGAGACACCACTTCACATCTGTTAGAATGGCTATTATCAACCTGACAGGTTATAAGAAGTGTTGGAGAGGTTGTGGAGAAAAGGGAACCCTCATTCACTTCTGGTAGGAGTGTAGACTGGTACAGCCACTATGAAAAACAATCTGATGGCTCCTCAAAAATTTAAGAATAAAGTTACCATATGAACCAGCAATCCCTCTCCTGGGTATCTACCAAAAAAAATCAAAAGCATGTATTTGCAAAGATATATGCACCTCTATGTTCACTGCAGTGTTATTCATGGTGACAAAGACATGAAACAACTAAAATGCCCTTTAATGGAGGATTGGATACAGAAGATGTAGTACATCTATGCTATGAAATGCTACGCAGCCATAACAAAAGATGAAATACTGCCATTGGTGACAACATGGATGGACCTTGAGAATATTATGCTAAATGAAATAAGTCAGTCAGAAAAAGCTAAGAACCATGCAATTTAACTCATATGTGGGATGGAAAACTAAAAATCATGGACACAGACAACAGCGTGCTGGTGACCAGAGGGAAAGGGTGAGGAAATGGTGAAGGGTGGAGGGGCCTAACACGTGGTGAAGAAAGACAGTTTGACTTGGGGTGGTGGGCACACAGTGCAGTACATAGATCTCGTACCTTAGAATGTGCACCTGAAACTTATATGATCCTGTTAACCAAAAAAATTAATTAAAAAATGTATTTAAACATGTATCATCTTAAAGTAAAAATAAAAAGTCAATTTATGGAATTATACATAGGATTAGTGAAACTGAAAACATTGGCAGACATTAAAAGAAAGAAATGTATGGATTTTTTAAAAGATTTTATTTATTAATTTTTAGAGAGAGGGGAAGGGAGGGAAAAAGAGAGGGAGAGAAACATCAGTGTGTGGTTGCCTCTCATGTGGGCCCCACTGGGGACCAGCCTGCAACCCAGGCATATATATACCCTGACTGGGAATCAAACCGGCGACCCTTTGGTTCGCAGGCCACCACTTAGTCCTCTGTTCCATACCAGCCAGGGCCTACATGGATTTTTTTAACTAGGAAAATAGTTTACCTCTCTTGTATCAATACCAATAATATTCATTTCTAAAGGAATGAGGTCAAAAGTAATTTTTTTTATATTTCTGACATTTTCTAAGGTAAGTTCCTTATCTGTCACTTCCATAAATTAATAAATAGTTAAGGATTCTATAAAATATAGTTTTATGCTCCTAAATAATTCATATTTAAATAATAATGAGAGACATACACATACAAAACAATTAGTAAGCACAACAGTCTGTTCTGGCACTAAAGTAGTCTATAGTAGGCACTAACTAAATATTTATTGTGTTTATTGTCTATATAATGGCAACAAATAATAGTACTCCTGTTATCTTCAGGTTAACTTCTTTTCCTGGTGACAGAGAGAAAGCGAGAAGTAAGTGAAAAATATTTAAGTACAAGAACAGTTACCACAACACCCTTTTACACTGACTTTGTAGGCTCTCACTCAGGCTTAGCGTCCCTTATTTAAACACAGTTCTTATAAACTTCATTATGTAGCTTTCCAGCCCATCATGGGTGTGAGAAATAAACCAGAAATGGTATAGTGAAGATGTCATTATAAGCAAAATCAATGACTAAGAAGTAATGGCAACTCAAATTTTGGCCAAAAAAATAGAGAATGAACTAAGAACATTTCACCCTATAGTATAATAATAAGTATTAAAATTATGATGTTGAATCATAATACCAAAAGAAGTCAATAAATATTATGTTTACTATTATTATCAGAAAAACTTAATTTTTTAAAGTATCCCCTGTTAAAGCAAATAGGGAAGCAAACAAAATATTTTTTTAATAAAAGATTTGCATGAAGGCATTCACATTACCCCTTCAAAAATGGTTTAAATTTTTATATGATTAAAAAGTTATAATTATTAGCTAACATAATCTGGAAAAGTCAGTTATAATCACTCATACTCCAAGGTTGCCAAATAAAACATTGCAAGCAATAGCTAGTGAGGTACAAATACTTTATGCAGAACAGCCGATGCAAAGGAGCTAATTAAACAGCTCTAGCATTTTACACTTCTCAAGCTCTGAGATTTATTATCACAATTGCTATTTCCCCTGAGAGCAAACTCAAAAGCAGTTGACACTGGACACTGTGTTCATGTTGTGCCAGTGGAGGAAAGATAGTCAGGACCTATAGTCCAAGTCTTTGTCTACCAGTTAATTTCTGACTGTTTTCCTTGTGATTCCTATGTGCAGCAGGCAGAATTTTTCAAATGGTCCCCAAAGATGTCTTATCCCAAATCTCTGCAATATCATGAGATATCCCTCCCATGTTCAATGGCACAGTTGACTTTAAAATATGGTGGGCCTAATCTAAAGCAGAGGACTCTCCAATGGAAGATGAGGAAGTCAGAAAGATTGAGATTTGAGGATTCAACGAACTGTTGCTGACTAGAAGATAGAATGAGCCACTAGAGAAGGAATACAAGGAACTGGGAGAGATCCTAAGCTGACAGCCAGCAACGAAACAAATAGTTCAATCCTGCAAACACAATGAATTGAATTATGTCAACAACAAGGATGAGACTGGGAGTGGATTTTCCCACAGGGCCTCCCAAAAAGCACTCAACAAGCCAACATCTTGTGATAACCTGAGCAGAGAACCCAGTCATGCCATGCCAGAACTGTGAAATAATAAATGAATGTTGTTTTAAGCTGCTGTGCCCTAACTTGTTATGCAGCAGTAGAAAACTCGTATGCTATGTCTCAATTAATGAAGCCAAGAATCCAGAAACTTTTCACATATTAGTTACCACATTTTAGTAACCATAATAAACATAAATTAAGACTACTTGAGTGCATTATGAAATTTTATGGAAGGGAGTAGCATTTTTATCATCTTTCTAAGGCAGTATAAAAATTTTTTAAGTTCCCCTACCATTAAAAATTCACTTATAGGAGTTGGCTATAGGATTATAGAAACTGGGGGACAAAAAAGAACAAAACAGAAAAGATGCGATTACTTAGCCAGGGACACAGCTATTCCAATGAATAGAAGGGAGCATGTTACAGTTGCCAACAGGAAGAACTGCAATTAATGTGAATTTTTTTTTTTTTTTTTT
>PVJI01021421.1:0-27088 GCA_004026765.1 Micronycteris hirsuta
GTGTGGGCAAGTGTGAATCATGTCTGTGGAATAGGAATCCTCTAATGGGAATTTGGCAAAAATGTATCTTAAGAAATTCTCTGACTTGCTGAGCCTCTTCCTCCCAAAGTCCGGAAGCCTAAATTAATGTATCACTGCCTCAAGGTTCTATGGTCCTAAAAGTTAACAGCTCTAGCTAGCTTACCCTCTATTTACTTGTCTCCTGTTTAATGTATACCCTGGTCCTGTCTGCCACCAGACCTGAATTTACATCATAATGCTCTGTTAACGAGTAAACCTACTGCTTATATGTCCCCTGTTCTGCATAATGCCATGAATAATCAACCCAATGTAAATATGTCCTAAAGCTTCTAATAAAAAGCCCGGCTAAGGTACCCAGGAGGTCTTTTCCAAGATGGAGGTGGAGGGAAAGACCCGTGGCAGCCAGATTCTTGTCTCCAAGCGTGTCTCTGGGTAAGATTGATTCACGCAATCAGGGTACAGTCCCCCAAGGATTTCGCTGGTACGAAATCCCAGGGTCATATCAAGGATTTCGCTGGTACGAAATCCCAGCATCACCAGACTAGATGGTAAGTTAACTCATCTCGTGTCTTGTGCAGCACCTAACAGAAATGGCTAACACCACTGATGTTCTCAACGTTAGTGGTGACAAAGACCCATCAACAGGGAACAGTAGCCTGGTTCATATACAAATCCTAAATTTAAAACTAAGAAGGTCTATCTCTTTCTGGAGCACCTGTTTCCACAAATAGGTGAGTTCATTGATCAGTTGCCTCCCATATGTGCCCTGACCAGGGACTGAACCTGAAACATTTTGGTGCACAGGATGACGCTCCAACCAACCAAGCCACACCAGCCAGGGCAACAGGTGCATGTCAATACATGTGTTTTGTAATTTTTTACATTTGACTCTACTGAACCCTTGCTTCCCACTTCTTACTCCCTCATCCTCACTGAAAAATTCCCAGCCACTTCTGTACAGATCAAAGTTGCATTCAGTTCATGCTGGTTCTTTTCCCTGTTGCAAACAGTTATTACTAATCTAAATCTGTCCTTACCACTTTCACTAGCGTCCAGAAGCAATTCCTTTGCTTCTCCTCCATGTGGAACCCAGTCTAGATAAGCCCCCAGCACTTGCACCCTGTTCCATGTGTCAAACAGCGGGCTGTGGTCTCATCACACCAGCTGTGCTGACTGACACGCTGGAGCCTTGCCCCCTTGGCCCCAGAGACAGCTGCAGGCATTCTCTCCTGCAGTCCCCCTTAGCCAAATTCAACATCACCTCATAAAGACCATCCTGTATCTGATGGTTTGGGATTGCTTCTGTCCCCCAGATTTGTCAAAGATAAAATTTATGTTTTTCACATTTAATTCCCTGTGATTTTAAGAATGCTTTATAAAAAAAGAGGGTGGTAGTACCATTTCAGTGTGCCATTTTAAAAGTAAAATTTAGAATTTATTTTTAAGATAAAATTCACTAATGATACAGCATCAATATCAAATCTAGAAACTCAACAACCTTGGATTTATTGAAATCAAAATGTTGGCCAGTAATACCCACCAGTATGAGCATCGATTAGGACTAACTCTCCTCCTTTAGTGACCACATGGGGATCAGGTGGGACCATATACAATAGCCTGATTGGCTGAAATTTGTTTTGCCGAAAATATCATTCAAGTTTGCAATGGGAGCATCTCTCTCAGCTGGGACCACTCGCAAGATGTTACTCTTCCTGCTGTAATGGGTCTAACATGACTCACATCAGCAAAGGGATGGAACTAGAGAAAAAATGACTCTATGCCTCCTTCCTTGGCGTTAACCCTTACAGGCAGTGAGACAGACATTTTCAAAACATACTGGAGGGAAGCGCAGCTTCCTTATTAATTTTATTTCTGGAATTGTTCAAGAGAGTAAGAGCAGTAGTCCCAACTGAGTATATTTTACCATAAAGTCTGAATGGGGCACACAGGCCAGAAGCAAGACCGAGAAACACCAAGTAGACTTGAAATTTTGATGCTTCAAGTAAGCACCAGGCAAAGAACAATGGCCTATTAATAATTTAGTCACACCAAGACTAGTTGCTATATTCAGTGCGCTGAATTTCACTTTTTTTCTATTTATAATCTTACCAGTTAATTTCTTCATTCATTCACTCATTTACTCATCAAACAGTTTTGGTGCTAAGCATGGTAGATTACTATCATTGACTACAGCAGAGGAGCATTTTTATTCAAGTCAACTTCTCCTAACAGAGTTTGAATCTTCAGACTTAAAAGGAGCCTTAATTCTCCAAACCAGCCTTTAAGAAATGACATAATAGACCTATGTTTTAGCAGAACAGTTTACAAAAATCAACAATCAATTTGTCATTAAAGATAACATTAAGAGTAAGAATGATGCCCTGTGTCCCTTTTCACATACTTAGTATACTTTCAATTAATATTCATTAAAAGAAAAAAGTATGTATATATGTGTATATTTATACATATATATCATAGGTAAACTAGTTTATCATGCTGCATATCAACTATATTAATTCAAATAAGGAATTACTATGTGAGATGTGATAAATCATAGCCGTAGTAGCATAAAAAGCAAGCGGTATATATCTAAAAGGCTAAAGGAGGTAATTATTCACCCATATAGGTTCAGGGTGACATTGTCCACATATTAGGAAATTAGTTATTTGTCACCTTCAAAGAAACCAAATATTTTCTTATTTTCCCAGAGACTGGACAATAAACTTCCTTCCATAAATGCTTTGGATCTGTAACAATACTCATTACTTAAAAGTGCCAGAATTCTCTGGAAACCAATTTGACCAGCCTTGCCTGTCGGCAAGGTGACAGAACACGTTTACTTGTTCAAATGTCCCAGTTACTACTACCGGTTGGCAATGACTCTGCTAAAGCCACTGACACAAAATTCCCAATTAAAAGAGGCCACCTAAAAATTAATGGATATATTAGTTATCATGCTGGACTTAATTTAGAATTTTTTGGTTTCTGAACAGCCCAAAAGTATGGAATAAAATAAAATATGAAGAGGAAGGGTTATTGAAGTAATATAAGGAAGTCTCAAAGAAATGAAATGAAGGTGAGTTTTATGAAAACTATACTTAAAATCTGGGAAGTCAGGATCTGATTCTCCCTCCGTCTCTCTTCTCTCCCTGCCCCTCCCTCTGTGTGGGTTTTTCTGGTGTGTGGTCTCACCTCTTCCCTTTTCCCAGCGGCCCTGCTGCCATCTCGTCTCTGCACGTGGACCTGCTTCCTCTTGCAATGAATCTGTTTTACTGCTCCAGTGCTCTTTAACGTCTGACAATGGCTCTCTGGTCTCTTAGTTCAAGTTGTTGATAACCAGAGATAATCAGATGGTCACTGGCAATCCAAACTAACTGGCTTTTTTGAGGTCAGGTACCCAGCTCTGGTCCAACCGGTAGAAAGTACATAGTATAAAATATGGGCCCCTTTGCCTGGGCTGGGGCTGGGTGTCATGGCAGAAAAGGTGGCGTGAGGGGTGGACATGCTCAGCTAAGCTTGGCATGTGCGACAATGGTCAGAACCCTTAGAAGTCAAGCTCCCTTCTACCGCAACAGTCCACCTGTCTCAGGAGACTGAAGGTGTATTAATTCTCCTGGTTCATTGCGGCAGATACTCTTGAGGCAAACTTCCTGAGTGTGAATCTTACCAGTTCATTTACTAGCCTTGTGAACTTCGGCAAATTGCCTAACCTCTCTGTGTCTCAGCATCTTCACCTATAAATTGGGGAAATGATTGCATCCATGTTCCACTCTTACCAAACATCCATCAAGGGATGTTTCTAAATCATAGATCTGATCCTTTAAAACAAAAATAGTGAGTTCCTCCACAAGGCAACGAGGGCCCTCTTCCCGTGCTCCCTCCCAGTGCCACGTCCTGCCCCTGTGTGTTATTCCTGAGTGTTCATTCATTCCATAGTCTGTAAAGCACACCAGCTAGAGTCACGCACAGTTGGGCATTTAGCAGTGCCAGCAGGGGGCAAGTAGCTAGAGGCCTGGCTTAGATTACAACAATATATAGAGTCCTGGCCTGGGCCTAATATATAGAGTGAAGGACATGTTCTTGTAAAAAGAGATAAACAAAAGTCAAAAAGAAAGATACAGTAGGTTGCATGAGGAAAATTGCTATGAGGACAAACCAAGCAGGAAAGGGGAGAGAGAGGCTGCCAAGGGAGGGAGGTGTTCGCCCTTTTGTATAGGGTGTTCAGCAAAGCCTCACCATAAGGTGAGATTTGAGCAAAGACTTGAAGCAGGCAAGGTGGGGGCGGGGAGTCCTGCAGAGGGAAGAGCTAGGAAGGATGAAGGCAGGAGGGCGCCTGCTGGATTTGAGGATGAGAAAGGGGCTGAGGTGGGCTGGGCCTTGGAAAGCAAATGGAAGAAGAGAGGAGATAACTATAAGCAGGTTCTGAGTGAGAAGTGGCATTGTCTGATGCGGGTTTTAACTGGCTTATGTTCCTGCTGTGTTGAGAATAGCCCAAAGGCAGAACAGAGAGACCAGTTAGAGGTGACTGCCCTCTTCCAGACTTGAGAGGCTCTTTCATGCCCTCTAGGCTCGAAGTTTCTCAAGGGCAGGCTCTGTGTCTTTCTCCATACTTTTCTCCAGCTCCTACCTGCATGAAGTAGATATCCAGTTAGTAATAAATACACGTTTCTATGACACTGTAAGTGTATTTGTTCTGCCCAGAATTCCCCTACTGCCTAGTGGGCTGTTCAGCCTTTTAAAGTAGCTCAGACATCATTGCTTTAGCAACCTAGCTGAGGGTCTCCAGGTAGACCTGGGGAGCTAGTCTTGTTTAAAAGCTTGTCAGGTTATTCTAATATGTAGCCAGGGTTGCACAGGGAGACACATACCTGCACCTACACAACAAACAAACAAACAAACCAGGGACAGCAGTTCTCAGAATGGAAGCAGTTCTCAGTCTTGGAGCCCAGAGAGAGGCAGCATGGGAGCTATTCAGGTCAAGTTCAGAACCTTTTCCCTAGAGAGGGGCAAGGTAACATTGTGCCAGGTTATTTCAGTTAACTTTGCAAATAGCCACTGCTTCTTTGCCAGAATGAGAATCTATTAATGTCAGGTGAGTGGTAAGAGGGCCAAGTCCATTGACTCAAATCTCCCAGGGATAAGGTAGTAATTAATTAGGAGTAAAAATGTGGGCTAGAAAAAATGTTTTTGTGAAGCAATGGAATTGAAGCAGGTAAAATTCTTTCTCCCTTATTTCTATTACCTTGAATCTGTGAGGCCTATGCTTCAGTATAATTTAAATAGATATTTCTCTCTTCTTAAAATGTAGGATATGTTTCTGGAATGCCACAGATAAAAATTAAAGTTTTCTTGTGTTTCTCAAAGAGAGGCTTAAAGACTTTCTGCCGTAGTGTCCCTAGGTAGTTCATAAAATGCAGATTCCTGAGCCCCAATCCAGGTAAGTGAACAAGAATGTCTGCAGTGGAGCCTGACAATCTCTATTTTATTCAGCTTTTACTTATGCATGCAGGTGCAGGGAGTGTTTCAAAGAGATGGCCCCTTTCACTAAATTGCTCTTTTTTCTTTTCTTTTTTTTTTTTTTATAGCGCCAGAGGTATCAGTGGGTGGTCTGTGTTCCTTAAGCACCAAGAAAAGTTCATGTGAACATCCCTTTGCTCTAACACTCTTGGTTCCTAAGGAATATGGGAGTCCAGGGCAGGTGGCGGCCCGGACACTGACTTGCGCCCATCTGCATCCGAAGTGAGGCTCCCCCTGATAGTCCACAGTCTTTTGTTCCAGAGCGTTACTATCTCACAGCAGAGCAGCAATCTGTGCTGCATGACTCTGTGTCACTCTGGATCAAATGATTTTTGTTTGACTTAGGAAGACCTGCAGGTGTTCCCTGGAAGGCTTCAGAAATCAATAAAGCCAAAAGGCAGGAGTAAGTAATATCGCTTTAAGGATAACTTGATAGAGAGTGTTACAGAAAACAGCCTAGTGAAGTGATTCAGGGCCCCAAAGCTAGTCCTCCCCTGACCAGGGAGGTGTCAGAAACTGCACTGTAAAGATTCTCCTTTCAACAAGAAAACCCCTGACTGACCTACGCACTTGCCCTCCTTTCAAGAAGCGAGGAGAAGCAGCAGAAGCGATGGGAAGGGCTAGGGTCCACTGCCCACCACTTCTTAGCCACGACCCAAGGAGAAAAGGAACCAGCCTTGTCTTTAAAGCTATGAAAAGAGGCATTTATTGTTATATACATCACACATGAAGTCACACGGACCAGGATAAGATGTTAGAATTTCATCCACATATAGAAGAACAAAGTTCCTTAATAATGACTTAGACAATGAGTGCGAGGACTGGGAAAAGAATAGCTCATGAGCAGAGATACTGGTCACCTGAGGTCACCTCCAGAGGCTGGAATGATGGGCAACTCCACTATCCATAAAAATGGCCAATTGTAAGCTCAAACATCACATTTTACATGTATTGGATCCCAAGCCTTGAGTAGGCACTTAATGAATACTTGCTGACTGGTGTAGCAAGTGGCAATGAGAGGGAGCTCCTTTCTCAGTCAGCCAGCTGCTGTCTATTTTTCACAGACTGCTTGTCAGGGTCTGTTCTGTGATACACAGCCTCACAATATCTGGTGCCAAGATTTGATTTGAAACCAAATGAAAAAGAACCAAACAGGTGGTAAATATCCAGGTGTTTCTGGGGTTACATTGATATCGCCCTTGTTATCATCAGAGAGAAAGAAACTTGAGATCAAACAGTAAGTGGCTCATAAAAAGGTCATGTGCTGGAACAAAAAGTGGGAGGAGTTAAAATTAATCCAATCTGAGTAGTCTAACTAGACTTTAAAAAATTTCACACAGAAGGTCTAAAATGCATGTGGGAATATACTAATGTAACTGTTATTGGTAGTGTAAATTGTTTAATTAGTACAAATCTTTCTTTAAGATAAAATTTATCAAAGGATAGACAGATGGCTGTTAAGTAAGTACATTCAATATACTGGCATATTACTCCTTAATGCTAGCCACACAAGATAAATGCCTGCTTGTTTGATTAATCCAATTGTCTTTATCCACTGTATAATAAATGGCAGTGATAACTATCTCAGAGTTGGATCTGAAAATAGCCAGTTCACACACTCTGCTGGCCTGTGATGGCATTGATGTTAATTGCTAACCCATATTCTCTTACAGGCGAATATAGTTATCCTTTATCATGTAGATATCAAGTGTCTGCACCCACAAAATCAGCAACACCTTCATTCAAAACACACTGTTGGGAATGCATATGCACAAGCTCAAATTGAAAATTAAAAACCAAGAATTTCATCAGTGGTTGAAGCATTTATGTGAGCGGTTACCTAAAATGGAAGTACACAAACATAGTAAGGTGTGGAGTCCACTGCTCCTCTTCCATCAGGCCAGTCACCACATCTCCAGTCGCCCTCCCTCCTCTGTGAAAGCAGCTGGTCTCAGAATATCAGAGAGAAGGAAGCACACTGAGAAGGCAAAGTACGTACGTGACCAGAACAGAGAACAGGGATGCCTGGATTAGGAAGGGCAGGGACTAATAATCATAATAATAATCAAGAAGCATCATATAACTTGGAAATTATGACACATAGCATCCCAAAAGTATAGAGACTACAGAGAGATAAGATATTTTCCAAGGAAATGAATTATCCAACTATGCAGCATATGAATGACTCTTTCGAGGAAAGTAAGGGAAGACTGAGACCCAAACTCACAGACTTTCTCCTTGTGTAAGGGGTTTGTAGACTAGAGGAGAATGACGTCTTTTCCAGTTCGGATTATATACTGCATACTTCAGATAAATGGGGGCTATGTTTTGGGGGGTTAATATTTAAACCAAGAAAAAAGTGCTAATGGAAAATGCAATAAAAAAGCAAGGGTAAAAAGGAAAGAAAACATTTTGGACATTGTTTAAGTCCAAATTAAAGTCCATTAAAGAAATAAAGCAAAGGGGCTACTGAGACCTGAGCAAACAGGGGCTGCGGTCCCCCCTTTCCCGCTGACACCCGACTTCACCTGCACAGCCCCGGCTTCCATGGGTGCAGGATGCACCTGGGTGGAGACGTTTTTCAGCAGAGACGGAGATGACATCAGTGGACTTCCAGACCTACGTGGATCAGGCCTGCAGGGCTGCTGAGGAGTTTGTCAACGGCTAGTGGAACGAAAATGCTGTTTCAGGACTAGAGTCCTTGAGTGAGTTTTTGAAATGTTGCCTCCCAGTGAGTTCCAGATCAATGTGGTAGGCTGCCAGCCTGTACATAATGAAGCCAGACCCCAGTCCTCAGTGCAATCTGTGAAACAGTGGAGTTTGGTGGCAGTAAACACCAGGACTTCAGAACTTCCTTCTGACTGCCCAGGCCTTGCCCAGCGACTGGTGTGGAGGATATGGTGTGCCAATGCTTTCAGTTCCAGGACTGGGCCACCTAGGGGAGCGGGAAAGGCCTCTGCTTCAGTTCCACCTCTCCAGGGAAACACAGATCCCATAGGTAGGGTAACAAGCCCCTTCCCGTTGTTGCAGGCCACCCTGCCCAGGCCACACTCTGCACTTGCTCCAGTGCAGGAAGCCCGTTCTGAGTAGATACTCATTTGTAAGAGTTGCCTTTTCAAAACAGTAACATTTTCTATTTTTCTACTTGCCCAGTTGAGACCCTGGGTTTGGCAATTCTGACAAATACAATAATAAAAATGCTTAAAAAAAGAAATATAGTAAGAGCAAAAAAAAAGAAATATAGCAAAAGAAATATAGCAAGGTACTGATAATTACTTGACAATTTGAAATGAGAAAAAAATAAAGGAAATTATCCTGGTTTGCTTCCCTTGTTTGTTGAGTAGTTATACTTTAAAACTTTTAGTTCATTATGATTATGGAATTATGGAATTTTGTGACATAAATAAAATGAACATTAATAAGTCAAAACGTTTACCCATTTCTCAGTTCGTACGTAGATGGCGGTCTTTTTGCTATAACCTCACATGGTGAAAGGGCAAGGGAGTTGGGGGGCTGTCCGTTTTATAAGGGCACTGATCCCGGTTATGAGGGAACCCTCGTGACCTGATCACCTCCCACAGGCCCCACCTCTGAGTGCCATCACATTGGATATAAGATTTCAACATTTGTATTTTGCGAGGACACAAACATTCAGTTTAAAGCAATATCCATCGGCTTCCTATCTATTACATACACTGACTTAGTGTCCTGCCTTTATAAGGCTGGTGATACAAGAGTTTGCCATGGGAATGTCTCAAAATTGGAATTTTTCATGGAGCCAGAAATTACCACTCACCTAGTAGCTAAAAAGAAGGCCATCCACTGATTCTTTGAGAATTTTTGAGATTCTTTCAGCAGATGCTAGGGGTACAAAAAGGAGACCCGCGTAGATAATGCACTACAAAAGAAAAATAAACAAAACCAAATGCACATGATAACAACTACTGTTAGTTATAAAAAATACAAATTATAATTTTTCCCTTATCAAGTTGATAAATTTTTTCTCAATGATAATTTGAAGTCTTGGTGAGCATTCAACCAACACTGCTCCCCACAGTGACTGCTGCTGGAGAGAAAGAAAATGTGCTTTGACCTGATAATTCCATTGGTATTAAGTTGTTCCAAGGAAATAATCATAGGTGTATACTATAACTCATGTACAATGATGTATTTCATAGTTTTATTTACGAGTGAAAAATAGAAATAACCTAATATTTAACAACGGAAGGTTAATTAAAAAATTATAGTAAATTCATATAATGGAACACTAAGCTACCGTTCAAAAATATGCTTTTGTAATACTTAAGGAAATATTATCTGTATATTTTTAGATGAAAAGAATAAGCAGTATGTCTGGTACAATCCCTATTTTGTTTTAAAAATACACTTGTGTGTGCGTGTATATGCAAGGAAAAAAACTAGCAAACTGGGAGGAAATATACCACAGTATTAATGGTGGTTATCTCAGACTGATGAGCTTGCAAGTAATTTTGGCACTTTTGGTTACTTATAAATATTTTTCAAAGTTTCTATAAAGATCAGATATTACTTTTATAATAAAAAACGTGATTGAAAGTACTTTTCTTATCAGAAAGACAGTCAATATTATTTTTAAAAGAGCTGAAATACAGTGCTATCCCATCAGTGTCTAAGTAAGTAATCCCTTTTGTGATCCTTAGAGCCCAGAGAAATGTCTTGGAATGCAGTTACCTACCCTGTACAGGGGCACTATGCAAGCAAGCAGCGGGGGCTGGCACTTTGCAATTTGCATTGATTTGGTTGAGCAGTTTGCTTTTCGGTCCTTGAAACGTTATCAAATGCCAATGCCACTTAGAGATGTAAATAAATAATGGATACATAAATGTTTATAAATGTTAAAATGGAATAAATGTTTATCTCAGAATGCTAATGCAGCATTGTGTCTGGAAAAAATGAAGCCTGTGGCACCAAGAAGCTAAACCAAATTCTTACTTTTATATGATCTGCTAGGATGCAGATTGAGGAAATGGAGTTTCAAATAATCAATTTGAATTAAATAACAGGAAAAAATTCGCTCATCTTAGACTTGTTTATTCTAATTCATCTGATCTCGAATTCATGAAACCGCAGAAGGCTTTTTTTTACATCAGTAAGTCCAGTTGGTTAGTGAAAGGAGTGATAAAAATAACCCCTGAGCACATTATCAACTAATCACAGGTTCGCTTGTCCTTCCTTCCCAGTTTCATTAAAACCAGCTATCTCTAAGGCTGATGATGCCAAATGGGTATAATCTATAGGATCACATAACTAGAAAGTCTTCGCAACCTGTCTCACTCACTCATCATCATTCATAGAGGAAGAAACAGACTCTGCAGAGGTGAGGAGCCTTGTACTAGATCACACAACAGCTTAATAGCAATCAACATAAAAATTCTGATCTTCTGACTTCCAGGCCACTCTCCTTCCACTATTATATACTGATTTTTTTTAGTGAGAAATGTCTCATTTGATCTATTTAATTTATTATCTTGCCATCGAATGTCTCATAGCAAATGAGCCTAGATGGCAGTTAGAGTAAATAACATGTTCTCTGAAGATGCCATCTTTCTGTGCAAAGTATTTTTATGTACTCTGATAGGTCATTCTCACTTTGAGCATTGTAAAACACCTTTTAGAGTTAATTCCAAGGGATTTAAAGATCATCATTTTCCAGCATTACCTATGTCACCAAAACCCTGATATACTTCAAGCAATATTTTATACAAAGGTACTGACTTTTTCCAGCTAAAAGCTGAAGACTTTTCAGATAGCAAATGTTGGTTAAATGGGATTTTTATAGGCTGGTTTGACAGATAATAAATATATGCAAAGCTAAGACACATCCAGGTAGTAAATCAACCACATCTCAAACAATCTAGAAAGATTTTTTATGGTGGAAGGGCAGACATAATGATACAATATGTCTAAGAATAGCTAACATTTCCTGAGCACATTCACTAGATACACATCACTACATTCAATCTTCATAATAGCCAGATGAGGTAGGTACAATTATTTGCCACACTTTACAGATAAGGACACTGAGGCCCAGAGAGATATAGGTGTTGGCCAGAGCAGAAGCAGGATTTTAAGCCAAGAGAGCTTGGCTCTGTAGTCCATGCTTTTTAGCAACCAGGAGAAATATGACTTATGAAGTGACAGAGAAAAGAAGTTGTTGAGATTTATTTTTAATGCCCTGAATATAACTCCAAATAGGATCCTCCTTTTTACCTATAAGTCACAGTTAAATGCTCTTTAACAAATTTCTAAATTTTGGTTTTGTTAACTTTTTCCTGGACAACGTGGAACCATTTGCTTTGATGAGCTTGTTAGTACAGTCAGTTCACTATGGGCAGGTCTATTTAATTTGAGGGCTTATTGCAGCAGCCACATGGGAAAGAATTAGGAGAACACACAGAAGAATCTTCGCTTTTCTTCCAGGGTCTCATAATCCAATGCAGGAGATGGGCACATACGCTTCTTCTGGTAACAAGGACAGTATAACCGCCTTTATTAATTGCTAGTATACAATGCTCAGAGCTGTTTTGGGTGTCTTATGTCATCGTTTCTAATTTTTTACATTTTGGAGATGAAGAGAATGTGGAAAAGTTTCCACAAAGATACTAGCTCAGTTCTTTGGAACTGTGCTGGCTGAGCCTATAGTAAATCTGAACATTATCATTTATAACAGTGATGACTAATCTTTAATAAACATAGCACATTCATTTTTTCCTGAAGGACATAAACTATAGCTATGTTTTTCTCATCCACTCCTGTGCATATTTCCCGAGAATGTCATCACACTGGTATGTTTTGGCAACAGTTGTGTAAATGTGGTTGTAATGATGTGGTTGTAACCCCTGAGTTCCTTCTCAGCTCTCCCCTGGTGCTGTTAGGACTGGGCATATGTAAATTGTGATCTTCTAACCAAAGACAAGATCACAAGAGAAATATGGACTTGTAGACTTCGACTTGGAAGAAATCTCCATTTATTCAACAGAAATGTCAAGCGTCTACCAAGTGCCTGCGCTGGGATATAGCGATGAGCAACACAGTTCCCGCCAGTGTTGTGCTGCAGCTGGTCGGCCAGGTTTTCCAGAATTTTACAAGCCGATAGCCAGCGTGTCAGCAGCTTGAGAGTATTTAACCACAGAGATGGGCAAACTCAGAGAGCTGGTGGTTTAACATTTACCAACACATGAGTGGTTCCTGTCCTCATAGACTTAGGCTCTAGTAGGGGAAGCATTTTAGCATAACTATTACATAATATAACAGAATAACACATAATGTCATGTTATAATTATAGAATAATTAGAAATGTGATGAGTGGGAGGAAAGGGGAAGTACAGGGCACTGTGGGAGTAATGACAAGCGATCCAGCTTAGTCTCAGGGGCGCTCAGAAGTAAAAATTAGCTACATTCTTCCTTAACATGTCCTCAGCACTGATCTTTATCCCACCTCTGAACTCCTATCTCTCTTGTGAAAATGATAGTACACTACCTGTGTTCTTGACAAGGTGCCACGTATAGAGCGCAGCTCCCATGCGTGCCAGGTGGTTTGACTTTGAGCAGGCCTCCCAACCTTGCTGAACTCAGTGTTTTCATTTGTGAAAGCAGAATGCTGATTACTAATATAAGCAATGAAAGAGGGGACATCACTATAGATTCTATGAACATAAAAGAAAAGGAAGGGAATACTATGCTCACAAATTTGGTAACTTAGATGAAATGGACAAGTTCCTTTAAAGACACAATTTTCCAAAACTCATACAAGAAGAAATAGACAACCTTAATGGGGCTATATCTGGTAAAGAAATTGAATTAATTATTACAACTTCCAAAACAAAAAGCATCAGGTCTAGATGGATTTACTGATAAATTCTAACAACGTGTAAGGAAGAAATTATGCCAAATCTCTACATTATCTTTCAGAGGATAGAAACAGAGGCAATAATTTCTAAGTCATTGTTTAGGCAGCACTACCCTAATACCAAAAGCAGACAAAGAGATTACAAGAATAAAAACTACAGACAGGTATCTCTCACGAACATAAATGCAAAAACACTCAACAAAATATTAGCAAATCAAATCCAACAAAGTATAAAAAGGATTACTCACCAGGACGCGGCGAGATTTATACCTGGGACGTGAGGCTGTTCCACACCGGGAAACACAGGGTCGGAAGACTGACGCTACCCAACTTCGAGGCTTCCTGTAAAACTACAGGAATCAAAACAGTGTGATAGGTCGGTGAACAAATTAGAGCGCCCAGAAATAGACCCACTATATCAATAGATAGAGTAAATTGATCTTTGACAAAGGAAGAAAGGCAATACAATGGAGCAAAGATAGTCTCTTCAACAAACGGTTCTGAAACAACGGGGCATCTACATGAGAAAAAATTGAGTATAGACACAGACTGTACACCCTTCACAAAAATTAACTCAAAATGGACCACATGCCTGCATGTAAAATGCAAAACTATAAAATTCATAGAAGATAACATAGAAGAAAACCTATTTGCCCTTGGTTATGGCGATGACTTTTTAGATATAAAAACAAAGCCACGGCCCATGAAAGACATAATTGATAAGCTGGACTTCATTGAAATTAAAAACTTCTGCTCTGTGAAAGACAATGTCAAGATAATGAAAAGACAAGCCACAGACTGGGAGAAAATATTTGCAAAAGATACATCTGATAAAAAAAAACTTTTATGCAAAATATACAAAGAACTTTTAAAACTCAACAATAAGGAAATCAACCTGATTAAAAAATGGGCCAGAGACTTCAACAGACACCTTACCAAAGAAGATACACAGATGGGGAATAATCATATAAAATGATGTTCCACATCATATATCATCATGGAAACTCAAATTAAAACAACGATGAAATACCACTATGCATCTGTTAGAATGGCCCAAATCCAGAACACTGACAACACCAAACGCTGGTGAGGATGTGGAGCAACAGGAACTCTCATTGCTGCGGGGATTGCAAACTGGTACAGCCACCTTGGATGACAGGTTAGCCATTTCTTACAAAACTAAACATACTCTTTCCATATGATCCAGCAATTGTTCTCCTTGGCACAGGAGTTGAAAACTTGTGTCTACAGAAACACCTACATACGGAATGTTTATAGAAGATTTATTCATAATTGCCAAAGCTTTGAAACAATCACAACGCCCTTCAGTAGGTAAATGGATTGTGGACAATAGAATCTGGACAATGGAATATTATTGTGTTTAAAAAGAATGAGCTATCTAACCATGAACAGACATGAAGGAATCTTATATACATATTACTAAGTGAAAGAAGCCAATCTGAAAAGACTACATCTGTATGATTCCAATTATATGACATTCTGAAAAAGGCAAAACTGGTGACAGTAAAAAGATCAGTGGTTGGTTATAGGGAGATGAATAGAGGACTTTTAGGCTCATGAAACTAGTCTTCATGATGCTGCAATGACAGACACATATCATAATACATGTGTCCAAATGTATAGAATGTACAACTCCAGGAGTAAACCTTAATGTAAACTGTGGACTTTGGGCGATTATGATGTGTCGATGTAGGTTCATGCGTTGTAACCGATGACCCACTCTAATGTGGGACGTCGATAATGGGGAGGCTGTGCATGTGTGGGCGCAGGGGGCAAAGGGGAAGTCTCTGTACTTTCTTTTAATTTTTCTGTGAACCTAAAACTGCTCTAAAAATGAAGTCTTTTAAAAACTGCAAAAACAGGTTAATGTTGATACTGTGCAGCATTATTTTAAAGATTAGATGCATTTTATATTTATATACATACACCAAGTGTCTAAGTGCACATGCTCAGTGAGTGGAGTCTAGTATTATTTTTATTTGTGCAATTGTTTTTATTCAAACTACTAGATTTTAAATTCCTTGAGTAAAGGCATTAGATTTGACTTGCAGCATATGCTGTAAGTTGATACATAATTAATAAAACTTTGTTGAATTATTTTATTCTTAATTGAATTAAATTGTTCCTACTGCTTATTTGCAGAAAAAAAATTGGTTATTTCAACTCATGTAGAATATCACTGCTTTTCTGTGCCAGGATCCAAGATACATTTGTTTTAAAACTAACATAAAACAAAGTATTGACAAATAAAAACTGTGCTTAATTTTCCAATTAAGTTAACCTAGCCCCAAACTACTGCATCATAATTACTGAGACTATTGATGCCTTCTCACTGTGGCCCTAATTCATATGAAACGTCCAAAGGAAGCAGGCTGTGGTGGGCAATATAACATACCATCTTCTTAGGGATTCCTTTGTTCCTGTGTCCCTTATTTTCATAGCCCAGTTATTTTGTCTCAGTTATTTCTAAAGACTAGGAAAGAGATTTAGAGAGTCATACAATGTAAGAGCTGCAAGGGGCCTTAGCAATCATGTTTCATTTTGCAGGTAACAGATCAAAAAAGATGAAGGACTAAAGCTCACACAGTTAGTGAGAAACCATTTTTGCAACGCAATCAAAACTATTTTATTCTATTAAAAAAAACTCTTTAAGGAAAACAAGAAATGTGACATGGAAGCAGTCCCAGGAAGTCATTATGAAAAACAAAAGCCAAAGCAGTAAACTAGGAAAAACGGAAAAATATGACAAATAAAAAGCAAGGAGAATGAATGAAACAACAAATAAAACGTGAAATTACAGCAGCAAACTATAAAAAGAGGAGAGGGACAAAAACGTTTCCTTGTTTTCACAGAACGCGCGCGGACGACCCAGTTTTGAAGCAATGGGCATTAGGCCTCCTTTTCAACGCCCCCGTTCTTCCCGAGGAGTCGCGGTTCTAATCCCGCTGCCTTTCTGGTTCTCGGAAACCGAATCAAACGCTGGGCACGTCGCACGCTTAGATAAGCCGGCGTTGATCAGGTTCCCTAGCAGAACCGGCTTCCTCTTTCCCTGGCTTAACCTTTTTTCTCTTAATCCTTTCCGATCTCAGCCTACCGATTTTATGCTTCTAAGCAATTAATTTTTTGGCTGGGACGCGCAATCCACAGGTGTGGATGACTGACAGCGCGCTGATAGGCTCCGTCTGCTGGCGGCTGATAGCGGCCTCCTGGGGCTCCCGGGCGCAGTCTGCGCGCTCGCCGGAGCCAGCCGCCTAATCTGCTGGCGAGCAGGCGGCAAAGGGCCCGCAGCGCACATTGTTATTCAGCAAGAACAATCGGTGACACACAGCACGTTTAGGGCCACAGAGGGGGGCTCTGGGAGGGCGGCAGTGTTCCCGCAGCGAGTCGCGGCTCTGCAGCGCCCACGGTATTTTTCTCTCAGTGGAAAAAAGGACAGGACGGGGAGATGGTAGTTCTATGACAATTCTAGGGGGGCAACTTGTAATTCCTGACTGCCCTTGGCGCCACACCTTTTAAATTACATCTCTACACAGATCTGCCTGGTTTCTTCAGTGTCCTTGTATTTTTATACCACTCTTTGAATTTAGATGATCAATTTTCTAATATATACGTAGTCTAAAATATTAATATCTTTTATTATAATTTGGGGCCTCCGACTTTTAATCCTGACCGGCATGTATTAACAACACAACATATTTTGACAGGACATAGGGAGGTGTGCTTTCTTCTGCCTGCCTGGTACGTGTAGGCTCTCCCCCAGCTGGCGACTAAACCCAAGAACACCCATGGCTGTAGAGACTGTTCATACTCTTTAGCTTTGTAAGGAGACACTTCGGACATGAGACAATAAAACGTGAAACAACAGAGGGAGATTTCATGGGAGAAAAAATTTCCATCTCCCATCCAACCTCCTCGGAGTATTTTGGGGACCGGAAACAGGAGGGAAACTGTTTTATACATTGAGAGAACTCATGAGGGAACTACTGTCTCTGCAGTTCCTTCTCTGGTAGTTGTCATCTCACAGAGATGTTGGCAAGGGGGTTGCGGGACAGTGTGATGACTCCCTCCTGATTACCTCGGGTTTCCTCAAGGGCCTCAGAGCTGAGGTCAGGCAGAGTGAAAGACAGGAGCTCTGGGCTGCTCTAAGCACTGATGCAAACTTTCCCCCCAACCCTGAGACCTCCCTCTCTCCACCTTCCAGGAAAAGATGGGGAAGGGGCAGAACTTTCACCTGACTGCACTTGGATTGGAATATGAAATAAAGAACACAATAAGATGTAGAGATGGATTGACAGAGAAATTGCTGGATTGGAGAGAAGAAACATCTCCGAAGTAGATACATTAAATTCTGCCAAGAACAGAACTGGGTACTGGGAATCAAAAATGAAATTGAGTCCTAAATGTCTTTAAAAGCAGCATTTCCAGACACCTGAGTCTTGTCAATTATCACGACCTTGAAAATGTATGTCTGTCATGCAAATAATCCATTGTAAACGTAAATGAGTTATTTAGTTCCATGCCACCCAAAATACGTGCCCCCCCACCATCCTCCTCCCACCATACTACATGCCTAGTATGAACATAGCTGATTGAGTCTTGAGTATGTTTTTATCACTTAAAGTCTAGAGGAGTTCATGCTGTTTAGACACAGATTAAATTCTTTCCTGTTTATATCACCTCTGATTCTTTCCAGTAGATGATGTTAGTCCTAAATCTAAAAGTAGAACTGGCTTATCAAAATATATTAATGTTCTAAGTATCAGCTGTGAAAGCATTTAACAACTCATTTTATGTGATTATTAGTAGATATGCATTTAAATTGCTTAACCATTAGGGATTCTCAAATCTCCATATAGATTGTCTTGTGCAGCAGATACAGGAAAAGCACCGAAGGAGGAGGTTGGATGCATGTCTGTGGAGCTGGAGTGATGCTTAGGGAGTCTAAGGTGCATTGAGACAGACAGTCACCAGCAGTACGAATTCAAAAAGGTCCCAGGTGTGCTTGTATCTTGTGAGAAGACTTACATTTACCAAGTTCCAAAGAGAAGGAATTGGGAAGGAATGAAAGGAAAGGGGGAAAATCCAATGTGATACATTAAAGAATGCTTTAAAAAAAAGTCCAACTTCATACATCACTGCTTCAATGTCATTGCTTCCTTTGGCAACAGTGGGGTGGTACATTCGAATAAGGCTAAATTGTCCCTAAATGGTGTCTGAGGGAACAAAATAATGAGACAAGAAAGAAATGAAATCCTTGCTTTTTAAGGCTTCAGATGTCTTACCCAGATATTCTTCTTCAACCATTTGCCTAAATCTTAAATATTTATTAGGTATACATCATTTAAGAAAATGTTTAAAAACTCTTTTTGAGTTGAAAACATTTGCTCTCATCTGCCATAGCCTATGGAATATCTATTTTACTATTAAGGAGATTTTAGCTGTATCCCCACCCCACCTCTCCTAAACGCATGCCACTGGCCTTTCTGTTAAAGCCAGTGCGGCCTGCGCTTAGGTCCCTTACCGTATCGCACCTCTGTTATTCGCAGGACAAGAAGAACCCACCAGTTCAGGCAAGTCTTCCCAGAGGCTCTGACGCCAACCCTACCCTTCCAGCACTCATTTATTTACCTCACAAGTAAATTACAATTATTGTAACTACCCCGCTTCTTCATCATTCTGTTAAACGGAGAGTTTTTATAGCTATAATAGAAACTAAGCATGTGAGTTGTTGCATAGCTTTGAACACAGTGCTGTTATGGTTTGCTCATGTTTGGAAGAAAATCAGCCTGTTTAGGATTACTACCATATGTGATACCTGGGACCCTCAAAAACTCCGTGTATTAAAGCAATGCTGTGGGAAAGTTGCTGAAAAGACAGGCCTGATGTGCTCCCAGGTGGATGACACTGTAAACAAACAAACAAACAAAACAAAAACAAAACAACTACCCTGAGGCAGGTGGGAATCTGGGAGGAGTCAATAAGGGGAAAAAAAGAAAACTTTTTTTTTCTGGTCTTGAATAAGTATCTAAGCCCAAGCACGATGTTTGAGAACTTCTGGAAATATGACTTCCCACTGACTGGGGTGGGGCTGGTGATGACCACCGAGTGTGTCACTAAAGAATTCCTCCTGGGAAAAGGCAGCTGCAACATCTCTTGGGTGCTAAGTAAGCCCAGATCTCTCCTGCGCTCCTGCCACAGCCCCGGGGGCAGAGTCTCAGAGCAGAACGGGACATTGCTATTTCCACGGGTTTCTGGAGAATGAATGTTAGTGTAAATTCTTTCCCTTTTCTACATTATTTGAGATCCTTTTCTAGATATTTAAAATTTGTAGAATCACAGAAGAAGATTCTCCATAAATACCCATTGTCTGAGCTTAGGCTGCTGTAGCAAATTGTCGTAGACTTGGTGGCTTAAATAACAAACATTTACTTTTCACTGTTCTGAGGCTGGGATGTCCAAGATCAAGATGCTGACATATTCGGTTCTGCTGAGAACCGTTTCCTGGTTTGCAGGTGGCTGACTTCTTTTGTACCCCCACGGGGAGAGAGAGGGGGGGGGGCTCGAGGAAGCTCTCCAGTGTCTTCTCATAAGGGCACTAATCCCCTCATGAGGGCTCACCCTCACCACCCAATCCCATTCCAAAGGCCCCACCTCCTTAAAACATCACCATGGGAGTTGAGATTTCAACATATGAATTTGGGAAGGACACAGCCATTGACATCAGTTAACATCTCCAGACTTCACTCATCTATCAGATGAGATCCATGCTCTCTGAGTACACTCCGAGGTATATTTTTGTTTGGCTACAAAAAGAATTCTAGATTCTAAGCCTAAAATAAATCAGTATGATTGCAATTATACTTTGTATGTGTGTGCTTCTCCTGTGAACCTGGAGGATAAAAAAAAAAAACAACAAAACAACAGACCTGAGAAGGGGTCCTGGTAGCTACTGAGCTCAAATTTAAAAAAAAAGAGCTGAGCAGCTGTCAACGTAGGACACAAAGCTGTAGAGATTGTTGCGAGTTCACTTGAACCAAACTATTGGCAATTGCTGGGAAGCAAAATCTCAATGAATTGAGAAATTCATGGCAGTTTCGCACCTTATTTTATACATTCTAATCAAAAGAGGAGGCGTAAGTGGGTTACATGAAATCCACTGGTGATGGGCTAGGGAGGTGGGAGGAAACAGTGAGAGGAAACCTCCAGGACTGGATAAAAAGTAAAATGACAGACACAGCTTTTACATAGGTGGGGACATGATAGTTAATAGTCAACAATGAAAATGATAACAATAACAATGAGGGAATTTGTGGTCTCTCCCTGGTGCGGTGCCTGTGCTTTGAGGGGTCCAGAAAAAGGAAATTTGACATTCCAAAAATACACCATCTTAGATGCAAAAAGACAACAGTCTCAATTAAGGTAAAGATTGACCTTTGTAAGGGAAAAATACCTGCCTAGGATATGACTTGCTTTTAGCTAGAAAGTTTTTAATTTCAGACCATCCTATGTGGTTACTGTAGGCCTCTGAGTTTGTTAAGACTGCCACACAGGCCTCCCCTGAACTTGTCAGGTTTACTCTGTGGCCCCTTGTCTTCCACACAGCCATTTCTACACAGAGCTTCTCACACAAACTGCATTTAGGGAGAGGCCTGCACTGAACTGCCTGCCTCCCTGCACTGTGGTTCCATCTGAGAGAGCCCTTTAATGGAATTTCTGGAATCCTATTTCAACCAATAAGACTAAAGCTTTCCCTATCCAATCAGAGCTGCACAGCTCTAACCAACCAAAACAGCTCTATTCTCACCAATCAATTGGCACCTTTTAAGCCAATCAAACAGTGAGGATTTAGAGTCCTCGTTTACTTGAGGACAGACCAATCAGGGACCAAGGGCAGGGACTTCTGTCCATATAAGCCCCTCCCCAATGCCTCTGAGAGCATACTTTCACTTTCCCTTGCTGAGCTGCAACACTGAGGCTGGCTCTGGAGAGCAGAGCAAAACCAGCAGCTCAGGCTGGCTTTGGAGTGGAGCAGAGCTAAGCACAGTGGAGCAGACTAGGAGGGAGTAGAGCAGCACAGGACAGCATGGCTGGCGACGAGTTGAGCAGAGCTGTCTAGCCAGAGAGAGGCCTGGCCCAGAGAGGCCTGACGGCCCTGCTGTTCTCACAGCAGTGCTGTATCACAGTTGAGCTGCTCCACGGCCATGCTGTTTCATGCTGCATTGCAACCGAGCTGTTTTGCACTGAATAAAGTTTCCTTCTTCACTGCACCCCAAACTGGGGTTTCCTGTTGGCGTTGCATTGATGCCAATGACTATTGGTTGATAGTCCCTAAACTGTGCAATTCTTTAGAACATAGATAAATGTGTATTTCATTATTATATTCCCATTAATGCACATATACTGAATGATCAGTGAATGTTAAATGAGTAAATGAAAAATAAATTTCTCTGTAATAATCAGGGAATAGGTATAACTGAAATTAGTTTTCAGGCTAATGGAGAAACTGGTGTGTCCTATTGCATTTTTATCTTTGGTTTTAATGGTAATCCTATTAAAAATGCATGATATTTCCAAGTTACTGAGCAAAGATGTTCTTCTGTGAGCTTCCTTTAGTCTTTTTTCAAGTCTTAAAAAAAAAAAGTGAAATGCCTGAATCTACTTTGTTTTATCAAGCAATTGGCACACTGGTGTTGACTGGTAACTTTTGCAATACCCAGGGGCAAAAATTCTGAGCATGAACAAAGCATCTAAGACGTAAACAGAGCAATGGGATTTCTGGCAAAGTCTGTTTGGGGCATAGGGTATTTTAAGAAATTGCTTGGCAAAGTAAATCTACTGTTAATTTCTTGTACACCATCTCCACCTTTCCCCGTCAGTGTTTGCTGCAGGGCAAACATCTAGCTAATGGAGCATTTTGTTTCAGTGTTTCATTGAGCTAATTCAACTGATTCCAATTCCTGCGGTAGTATTTAACCAGAGTGGGATATATGTCTTTTCACATTATAAGTGTATGCTAAATTTATCTTAATGTTGCAGCTTGCACATTTGCTCAATTTTGCGGTGAGAATAAATGGTTAAATGTCTTTTAGTTTGCCTTGCCACCCAGGGTTAGAAAGAAAACAAGTCATTTATCCTTAAAAGCTCCCAAGAGGCAATATGGAGGTTGCACTGCTTTTAAATAGATTTCTGTAGCAAAATGCACAGTCATTTTAAAAGCTAGTGACGTATTTCGAGAATTATTTATTTCCTATCCGTCAGCCCCTACCTCTAGATTTCATATTTCCACAGCACTGACATGCAAGCTGACTCAATGCTGCCCCCAAGTGTCAGTTCAAAACATGGATACAGAAGGGAAAAAGCAAAACAAAGCCGTTCAGCCTAAAAAAGAAACACATGATCAAAGTCCACAGTATATCTTGATTTGTTCTTCGTATTGCTATTTTAAAAGAATATCTTATGAAATGAAATCAACTTTAATGGGAAAAAGAAGGGAAAGGGTTGTCGAGGAACATGTATAAAGGACCCATGGACAAAGCCGAAGAGGGGAAGGATTGAGGGTAGGAGGTGGGGGTGAGTAAGTGTTGGGGGTGGGGAGGGGAGTGGTGTCTGGAAAATGAAGACAACTGTACATGAACAGCAATTAAAAAAAAGAATAAATAAATAAAAAGAAATAAAATCAACTCAACAAATCTTTTTGGAGAATCTGCTCTATGCCATATGTAGTGTACACAAAGAAACAGAACATGATCTAAACTTTAATGGCTTTTAAACAAGTTGGAGAGACAAGAATGGATTAAAGTTTAAATAAAAGACTAACAGAGGTCACCAGAATGTATGAGAAGAACTGTTAAAATAATGGTAAAAAAATCAAATTTGTGTAGCTGATTTTTAAAAATGCAATATACCATACCATTTTTTCAGGCATTGTGCTAAATTCTTTGCATTCATTATCTCATTCAATGTACACAATAACTCTGTGAAGAAGGTAATAGTGTAGCTTTTCATTTCCTTCCCTGAATGAAACCTGAAGCTTTTAGTTGAGAACAAGGTCACTCAGCAAGGATGAGGCAGAGCTGGGACCACCTCAGGTCTCCCTGACCAGAAAACCTTTGTTCTTACCTGAGATGTTTTAGGGTAGGGCCTCAGGATGCTGGGGCAAGTAGCCAGTGTACAAAGAGAGGGAGCTGGGGAGGAATTGGCTTTTCGAAAGAAGCCAGCAGCGCTTCTTGGTTTGGTCAAGGGAGCAAGAGGTTTTTAGTCAGACTTGTGAGCCTGGATTGAATCCAGTTCAGTCCCGTATTCAATGGGTGACTTGGATAAACTTCTTAAATCCAGTTTCCCCTTCCTTCAAGTGAGAACATAATCATACCCATCCCTGCTATGTATGTATCAGCCCTGTGTGAGAAGTGTCTGGTCCATGGCCGGGCAGCCCATGATCTCAGCTCCCTTCTTCTTCTGCGTGGTAGACCAGTAGGAGTCTTGGACCCGAAGGGCCGAGGCTCTGAGAGTCAGACAGGGATGTGATTCCCAAACATGGAGTCTCTCTGGAAGAGTTTTTATAACACGTTCAGGCCACCAGGAATGCCACAGTTTTATAGATTATGTAAGACGTACTTTCAAACACCAACCTAGAACATATTGGTTTCCCTCCATAAATGTCTCTGATCTAATCCCTGTGCTCCTGGGAATGCAGCTGAGGAAAACACAGATGACCGTAAAAGATAAAAAGAAATCCTTTCTGGATCAGGTTTATAGCCTGCGTCTCTGAGTCAGTCACTACCAGATGTAAAATTGGGTCGCACCTGGGGAAAACGCACGTTACTACTCTGTTAGAAAGAAAACCATAGTCCTCGAACGGCATCATGCAGGCTAAAGCCCATGACCAAAACCTAGATTTCATGCCTGACCTAATTGCTGTTGCGTTCTCTGCCAGAAACATAATATTAATCACCCAGTCTAGAATTTTCTGGTCAGCACCAATAAGGTAATCTGTCACGTGGGGCCTCTCTATCCCCCATAGAAAGAGGAGACCTGCATGATAGAAATCCTTGCTGTTCCCTTGCCCCCAAAGATGTCCTGGTCTAAAAATAATCCTTTCTTTTCTTTTATTAATAGCTCCCTAGCCCCACCTTCTTCCTCTAAAAGTACCACCTCTCCCAGCACCCTTCTAGTTGCTAGATGGGGTGCTGCCTGATTCATGAATGCTTAATGAAGCCAATTATATCTTCAAATTTACTTGGTTGAACTTTGTTCTTTAACTTTGCTCAAATAAAGTCTAAGATGCTGTTGACGTAGCAGGATGCCACAGGCCACGGGGTCCGATTCTGCATCATGGCGAAGTCCTTCTTTTAGAAAGCCTATTGCCAGTGCTATACAGTTTTAGCACTTTTAAAATTACCATTGCTATATATGCAATTTCCCTGATGACTTGAAATAGTTAATTTGCTTTTCCAAGAATTCAACTTAGGACTGAGCTGTGACTCAGGCTGTGCCTGCATGGGGAGATGGAAATGAACCTACGCAGTTTGTTCATCTGCTCTTGACTTCATGGGGCTCTTTCTGCCTGAGTGAAACTTCTTTTTTGCTGAAAATGGCAGAAACCAATAAGCTCAATATCATTCCAGTGTGATGTGCTTGAATTTCTACTTCCCTTTTTAAAGTAGTTGTTTTATTTTGAAAATAAGCCAATTAACAGTTTTTCACACTCTGGGAGAATAGATATTTATGTCTCTTTATCGGAGGCATAGGATTTATAGGGTTCATGTTTCTTCATTAGTAAATAGTCTATTCAAGGAATACTTTTTAGATTATATAAAATTTCTAAAGAGGAAGAAGGAGAAGGAGAAGAGAAAAGAAGAGGATGGAGGAAGAGGAGCAAAAAAGAAATTTCTCTGATGTTATATTCTGATTCAAGAGGAAGATGCAATTTGGCACTCCCTGTGGCTTTTAGAATTCCCTGTGTAATCTGGGAAGTCCCAACAGGAGATTTCTAATGCACTTGCCTTGCCTTCCACTGTTTTTACCTCCCTGGGTGCTCAAGTTTCCTCTTACTCACATTAGAGTTCATGGCTCATTAATCGGCATGACTCTCCTGCACGTGTTACAAAACCTCTTGCCCGTCTTCCCCTTCACCGTACTCACCTGGCATGCAGTCTGTATTCAACCCACTTCTCTGACTGTTCCACTGTTGTACCTACGGTGCTGAGTACAGTTGGAGAAAAACCATGTTGACTGTGTGGCTGTGGATTCATGAACCTAAACCTTGAGGTGCTGTCTGCATTGCCCCCGATCCTGGATCCTGCCCACTTCACTCACCTGCACCAGCGGACCATTCATGCTGGCTCTCTTCTCAATCTCTTTCTTACTCTTAGCTGATTCCTTGTTATTTGAAATGATGGAAATAATCAGAAAAGAACTTTCACTTCTTCCTATCTGAAAATTTACTACTCTATCTGCATCCATAATCCTGCTTTCCCCCTCTGACAAGGGGTAAACTGCCCAGAGCTTTATCTAAGGTCAGCGCCTCCCCTCAGGCACTGAGTTCCCTCTCCTCTCACCTCCCCAAGGATGGTTTCTTACAGAGGCATTGAAGAGAGGCTCCCTTCTCACCTCCCCTTCAAGGCACTGTTCCATTCTTTTGTCTTTTTATAGAGACATTGCCTAAAAGACTTGTCTTTGCTTCCTCTTAATACTTCCTCACTTCCCACGCTCTCTTGAATACAGCCCAATCGCTTCTCCTCACATCTCGCCAATAAATCACTCTCACCCAGGTCTCGGGGACTTCTGTAAAAAGCCACTCCTTCCTCCACTGCACTGCCTTTTCTCAGTATTTCAGGCCCATCCGATACAGTGATCTCCTCTCTCTCTGGGATTACTTTCTTCGCTTGGCTTCTGAAACACAGAACTGTCTTGCTTCTTTCTTCACAGAACTTTTTCTGAGTCCTCCTTCTTTTCCCAAATTATAAACTTTGAAAGGCACCAGGACTCAGACCTCAGGTTTCTCCTACATTCAGTCTACAGATATTGTAACAGTGGAAAATTGTAATGGTGGGGAGTATAACCACCCCACCATTCTTTTGACATTGTTTCTGTTAAGTGCTGACTCTGACTAATATGTAGTTGTAGATAAACAGTATGTTTGCATAAGAATCCTAATCCTAGGAACTAACTTCAAAAGGTGTAGACTCTGACCTTTAGGCATCCCAGCTCCTGGAGATTTGCTGACCTTCAACCACGGATTCAGGATGACGGAATCAGGACGACTAAACCAGAGTGATGCACACCAGACCATCACTCGCCTTATCGGAATGGACTGTGCTCGTCTGCACGTAGACCTTTGATCTCTTTGTTCTGCTCCACTCTCCCGCATAAAAACCTTGGCCTTCACTGAGAGGGGGAGATGGGCTTTGAGACATGGGTTTCCCATCTTCCAGGTGGCCAGCACCTGAAAAGAAACCACTTTTCTTTACATCAGCACCTGCCTCTCAAGTACTGGCAAGCATGTGGACCTGCTTTTGGTTACAATATCCCAATCCCATTACTATAAATATCATCTATACGTAGGTGATTCCCAAATTTAAACCCTAGCCTAGACCTTTTTCATCATCCCGTATCACATGCGGTACTGTCTGCTCACCATTT
>PVJI01021422.1:0-27086 GCA_004026765.1 Micronycteris hirsuta
TTTTTTTAAATCCTCACCTGAGCATATGTTTTTACTGACTTGAGAGAGGAAGACAGAGCGAGAGGGGTGAAGGGTGAGAGAGAGAAACAGCGATTGGTTATACGCACCCCGACTGGAGATTGAACCCACAACCTATCGGTGCACAGGATGACGCTCCAACCCACCGAGCACCTGGCAGGGGGGACGCAGGGAGCACCTTAAGGTGGCCACGGTGGTGGAGGGCCTGCAGTGTTGGGGACACTAGGGAGCTGGGAGCCCCAGCCGGGCTCCCTCCATGGGAGGCTGCCCTGCGGCCGGCCCCACCTCCCAGGGCGCAGCGCGCGGACTTGGCCAGCCCCGAGGTCCTGACTGGAACGTGATTGGCCGCCAGGGCGGGACTGCGTTTGCCAGCTCTCCCAGGTGCACAGGTCACAGCCCGTGACTCAGGGTGGGCTCTGGCCCGGCTCCTGCACCCCATCGCCCGGTCCGGGCGGCCACAGGGAACATCGGTGCGTGAGTGCCGATCTACAGCCAGGCAGGTTCTGAAAGTAAGAGTCCCAGCGCGAACACCCTTCCCCTGCACTGGCTTCCCTCTTCGAGAGACGGGAGCGCTGAGAACGCAGAGTGCTCTTTCCGAGTCTTGGTTTTGTGCCCCACTGAGGAACAACGTCCTGGACGAGCGCATGCGTCGCTGAGACGAACCCTCGAAACAAGAGACTTGGATCCGCGGCCCTGCAATACCCCGCGGTGCGAGCCGTCCAATCCCAGCTCCAGGGCCCCCCCCCCCCCCCCCCCCCCCCCCCCCCCCCCCCCCCCCCCCCCCCGCGGCGGTGCTCTTGCCCAGCTGACCTCTGTGGGGACAGGGCAGTGTCATCGCCCCTGAACTCTGCCGACCAGGTGCCAGAGCAGGGTCCCCGCTGGAGCCCGGTGCCCACTCCCCAGAGTCCCAGCCGAGTGCCCGCCCTGCGGGGCGACCAGGGGGCGCCGAGCACCATGTCTGACCCCGGCCTGCGTGTTACAAGCACACCTGTCACGATGCGAAATCATGTGAAAAGCAGGAACGCGACCGCGCCTGCTCCCGCAGCCAGCGTTCTTGGCGGCTGCGTGGCAGTGGCCGCAGGGCCCGTGCGGCCCGAGGGTCCCACGAGGCTGGCTGCTCCAGGGCTGCCTGTCCCACCTGTCTGGCCTCCACCCCCGTCCCTGTGGCCCCTGGTTCCTCGTCCTCTGCACCAGGCGGCCCCTCCCCCGTCCCGTGTCAGCCTTGCCCCTGGTCTGGAGTCTGGCTGCTCGCATGGTAGTGGTGCGCGGCCGGCTGAGGCCGTTCCTGCAACGTCTGTTGCTGGAGGCCAGTCTCCTGTTGGGAAGGATGCTGGGGGTGGGGGAGAGCCCCAGCACCGCGTTTGGGTAGGGTCACCCCCAAAGCCCTGCAGCTGGGTGTCTCCCGAGGGCAGGCAGCGAGAGGGTGGGTCTGCTCCCCGCACCCCTTGTTCCCACCTGGCTGCTGTCCTGGCCGTGTCCCCTTCACTGGCTGCAGGCGGCCAGGGGCGGGGTTGTCCCACTGTCCTTGCCTGGGGTCCCTCATATTGCTGTGACGAGTGGGTTGTCCTGGGCTGGTGACAGTGGCCTCGTGGGGTGGCTGGTCCCCGCCCCGTCTGCGGTGCCTCTCGGCAGCCTCATAGCCAGGTCCCCAGCCAGCAGGGCACCCGGGCTCGTCTGTCTGCGCAGCGGCCTGGGGTTTGGGCTTTTGCTCTTGCGTGAATTTAGCTCCGGCAGCAGCGCGTCTGCCTGCCTGTCTGTCTGTCTGTCTCCCTCCTGTGCGGTGGCAGTGCCCGAGGTCAGGGAAGCCTGTGCCCGCCAGGCGGCCGGAGCGGCCACCCTGGTGTGGCCTGTGGGCTGGTGTGCTGTCAGGGCCGTTGGGGAGCATGTAAGGAAGGTGGGGTGTCGGGGGGCCCCACACCTGCCGGGTCCGAATCTGCGCATGTGGGCCCCCCCCGGGGTCGGATGCTCTTCAGCCTGGGAAGCCCTGGAGGGCAGAGTGAGGCCCCGTCTCCTACTGTCTGCCATCTTGTGTTTCCTCGCGCCCCCCCCCCCCCCCCCCCCCCCCCCCCCCCCCCGCTCTGCCAGGCTGGGCACCTGCAGACCCTGGAGCTGCCGTGGGTGTCGGTGGCCTGGGTCCACCTCCAGATGCTGCAGTTGGGGTCGGGGCTTCCACGTGGGGGGTTTGGGGGCTGCTGTCACTGTTGTACGTGATAGAAACACGCTACTTTGTAGAATAACGAGATCAGTAGTAACAGTTAACATGAGGAAGACTACCATTGCGCCAAGTTGGTGAAGCCCGAGCTCAGAGGGTGTGACGTGCGTGGGCAGCGGGTGAGCCTCCGTCCCGGACCCCCAGGCCGGCTGGAGGTGGTCACTGCCCCGTGGACCCACCTTTGCTCCCGCTTCCCTCCTGCAGGGTGCGGCCTGCGCGGCACCCCGGGCAGCAGCGCGGAGACGGCCCCCGAGGACGCAGAGGGGCCCGACGCGGAGTCCTCGGATGACACGGACCACGGCAGCCAGGTGAGCGGTTCCCATTGCTGCCTCCGCGTCGCGGGCCCCGGGGACTCGCTCGGCTGCCATGCCTGTGGTTCGAGCCCCCCACGGCCCCGGCAGTTTCGCTTCTGACCTGCCGCCGAGTCAAGTGGGAAATCGCGGCAGCCTCGCTCACAGACGCGCAGGTGGGAGGGAGCTCTGTCCCTGAGTGGGAGCCGCGTCCCTCTGCTCGCTGGTGGTGACTGGGCTGCGTGGCGGGGCCTTGTGCCTGGTGTCTCCGTGGGGGGCTCTGCAGCACGTGGGCCCAGCTTCTGGGGACAGTCTTCACATGGAAGGGGAGAGTGTTTTTGTGGCTCCAGCTGGGGGGGGTCTTTCGTGGCTTGCCGCCACAAGAACGTCCCTCCCGACCTTGGGGCAGCAGCTGTTTCCACAGTCCTGCGCGCTTTTACCCCCGTTCAGCGAGTTCTGGGTGGCAGCCCATCTCCAATGAAGCCTCCACACCCTTGTCCCTGTGCCCGAGGACCCCTCCCCAGCCAAAACAGCCATGTGTGACTCTTGTTCTGGGTGCATTCGCCTCTCTTTTGGGACAGTGTTGACAAGTAGGCGCTGACTGCGCTACCTGCCTCCCGCTCTTTCCTTTGGCACCTGCCAGTCGCCACCTTCAACATCAGGGCGGTTCTTGCCGGTGGCCCGTGATCGGAGGGGCAGCGGTCGGGTGACGCGCCCGCAGGATGGAGGCCCGCCGCTCAGACGGGAACTGTCGTTGTGGAGCCTGCGCGGCCGCGGGGTCCTCCTGTCTCTCAGTTTGTCCTCGCGGGACTCCCCCGAGTGCGCGTTGTGTGTGTGACTCCCCAGCAGGGGCTCCTCCTTCTCAGGGTCCCTCCGAAGCCAAGCGCGCAGCGGCGTCAGGAGGCCGGTGGGAGCTGCGCGGTGCCGGGAGCGCGGGCAGAGGGGCTGCGCGTCTCATAGGCCCCGCCCCCGGGGGAAACCGCGCCGCCGAACAAAAACTTGTTAAGTTGGTCTTCGGCCCTGACTTCACTCTACCCGCGTTTTTGTGGGGGAGGGTCAGCGGTCCTCAACGGAAACAGTTAATTTCCACACTGAGGATATTTTGAAGGGTGTTTACTTGCTTCTTTTGTTATTGAAACTAAAAATGTTAATTCCGAATTCCTAGTTTGGTTTAGGAGCAGGGCTGTTTTTCCTCTTTCTGCTCCTTAACTGGGGCGAAGCGCTGGGAGTCGTGGGGCGGGAGAGGGGGCAGGGCCCGGGCCTTGTCCCCAGACCCCTGGGTGACGTCTGTCTGCCTGGGGTTCGTCCCCCCCCCCCCCCGAACGCGAGGCCCTCAGCTCGCCTGCAGCAGACGGGTCACAGGGGGTTTCAGTGCTGCACTTCCGGGGGGCTTTCTTCACAGGCGGACACGCGTGGGGGCCGTCGCTGTGTCTGGAGGGCAGAGGAGGCTGCACGGAAGCAGCCGCTTCATGTCCTTGCGGGGGGCTGGGGCGCGCCAAGTGAGGCTGCACCTGGAAACGCCCCCTGGTTCCGTCCGATTCAGAGCTCCTCTGCTTTAGGAGTTAGTTTGTCGTGCAACCCAAGGTCCTGACTTAAAACACCTTCTGTGAATTGGATTCCTTCACTAGGATATTCGCAAGGAAGAACTGCAGGCCGAGCAAGCAAGTCTGTGTTAGTAGTGAGTGTCTGCTGGGCACGTTGTTAGTAGTTGGTCGCTGCTCCTGGTCAGCTCAGCCCGTCCTCCCGACCCCAGAGAGACCAGAGACGGCCGCTGTTGCTCCCGCTGTTTCTATGCGATGGCACAGGAACAGAGAGGTTAAGCAACTTACTGCAGGCCGCCCAGCTCTGAGGTGGGAAAACCAGGCCTAGATTTGTGGGTGGGTCTGGTGAAACCGCCTCCGGCTGCAGGGTGGCAGGCCTGGTGTGGATCCCCAGTTCCCCAGAGGGAAGGCGTGAGAGCGCCAGCGGCGCTGTGAGCCGGCTCAGAGTATGCTCGCTCGCTGCCCCGCAGCGTTCTCGGCCGAGCGCTCTAGGCCTTCTCTGTGGTTTAAGGTCAGAGCGGGTGTGCAGCTTCAGTTTCTCGATTGGAGTGGTGCTGTGTGGATGCGTCTCCTACACCAGGGTGTGTTTTTCTCGAGAATAGAGTGAAACTTGTGCATTGGAAGCTGCCTGAGCGGGAAGGACGGCTCCAAATGCTGCAGTTTGGGTGTCGAAATGCGTAAATAAGTGAACAAACAAACACGAAATAAACAAGTTCTCGCTTTTCACTTTGGTAAAATACGCGGCAGCTGTTGATGTGGCGTTTTTGCTGTTTTTCCTCGGTGAACTGTTTTTAAGAAATACTGGGTTGGAGTTTTATGTGTCCCATTTTTTTTTGCTGCAGTTTCTGCTCTGTGCGGCCTGTGGGGGCTGCACAAGTGAGTGGTGGGGGCTTCTTGAGAGGTGAGGGTGGGGGGCAGGAATGCCGCGTCCTGGGGGGGGGCGGGGCCTTTCCCTTTGTCCGCGGTCTTCTCCCCGGCGGCTGCGCTGCGCGCTGCGGGAGAACCACAGAAGGCCCCCCTCCAGCTGCTCTCCTTCCCGCCCTCAACCCTCCGGCCTATCTGTGGAAGGGGCGCGTGCTGCCCCAGGCCCCGCGGTGCCCGCGGCGTGGTTCCCACGTAGCACACGTGTCGGTGGTTTTCAGAACATTTTCCTTATGAAAACCGCCTTTTTCTTTCTAATCCCAACTGTGATTGTGTGGGAAACGCCTGCTCTGGGAACGACGGCACTGGCGGGAAGTGTGAACACAAACTGTTGGGGAGGGTGCCCGGAGCTGCTCCCGGCGCAGCGAGGGGTGTGCGCGTGCTCGGAGGTGAGCGGTTCGGAAGGTGCGCACGTAGGGCGCTGGCCGGTCAGCTGACCCAGGCCCGCCCCGCGGGCGCGTCCCGGGAAGCGTCTCTGCTCTGCCTCTCTGCTCTCCCTCTTGGTCCTTCTTTCTGGAACTTCGGCTGGGGAGCCAGGTGCCCTGGAGCTGCGGGGGCCGTCCTGTCCCCGTGGGCCCCGTCCCTGTGGCGATGCGGCCGTGCATCCTGCAGGAGCGGCTGGGCAGGGCCGGCTCCGTGGGAGCGGACCCTCTGGGGAGCAGGGAGGCGTCTGCGGTGCCTGCGGGGCCTTTTTGGTCCCTCTGTCGGCTTCGGTGCTGAGAGCTGTGGGGAGGGGTGCAGGGGGGGCCGCTGAGGGATGTCCGCGCTGTGGAAGGTAAAGCGCAAGCCCCGGGCAGCCCCCGAGGCCGGGGCCCCCGGCTGCGGATCCCTTCACCTGGTGAGCGCGTTTGGTTCCCGATACAGAGGAGGGGGGTTTGGGCACCCCGTTTCTCCTCGCCCTGTTTTTGTGCCTCTGGAGCCGGGTGGGGGGCAGGGGGAGTGTAGTTTGGCGTGGGGGTGGGGTGCCTGCTGTGGGCATACAGGGATCTGTGTTTTCTTTCTTAATGGCAGAGAGGTGTGTGTTTTTAGACTGTCTCTTGCATCCCGCTCCGCTCGTGCCTCCAGCTTTCTGTTGTTGGGATGAGTGTGTTACCAGCAGGGCTGCGTCCCCTGTCCCTGTTCCCTCCCCGTCCCCACCTCCCCTGGGGGTCCGAGGGGCTGCGGGCACTCCTGGGGGGAGGCGGTGCGCGGCGGTTCTGACCCTGGCCGGGTGCCTGAGGAGCAGGTGGGTTGGGAAGGGTCACTCGGGCTGTGGTCACAGTCTGTGCGGACAGCCGCAGTGCGACTGGACCCCCCTGCGAAACCTCGGGAGTCGGCGGTAGGTCAGGAGCACTTCGCCAGAGTCCAGTCGGGCCTTTTAATAGTTCCACGTCTGCCATCGGAGCCTGTCCGCGGCTTGACCCCGTGTCACTTAAGGGGACGTGGGTTGTCACGGTGAGTGTGTCTCATTTATGTGAGCAGCCTCTGTCCCCGATGCTTCTCTTCAAAGTCCTTTTCAAAGGACCCCCACAGGGGCCGGGGGCTGCGGGGCCAGCGGGGCCACCGCTGCGTCCTGCGGGCTCTGAGGGGGCGTGTGTCCCTGCGGGGCACGTCTCCAAAAGGCCTGAGGGAAGGCTGTCGGATTGTAGGTCACCCGGCCCCTTGAAGTCTGCAGGGTGTTCAGTTGCTGGGGCTCAAAGGGACGGCTCTGAAACTCCGAGCCGCCTGCAGGCAGGATCTGCTGCAGCGGCGCCGCACCGAGGGCGGCAGCTGGTCCACGGGGCGCTTCAGGGCCGGCCTGAGCTGCCTTTTCCTGGCAGGGAGAAGGTGGCCTTGCAAACTGTGCGCTGCCCCCGCTCCCCGCCTGCCCCCCAGCCCTTCTCTGCCCGTCCCAGAGTTACTCTGAGTCTTGACCTGGGACAGCTCTGAGGGCTGGGCGGGCTTCTCCGTTCCCAGGGTGAAGACTGCGGTCCTGCCACGGGGTCAGGTTGGTCCCTGGGCCACTGGGGGGAACCTGGGCCCCGCCCCCTGCCTTCCTTGGCTTTCGGGGTCCCTTGAGAACCTCCCGAGCAGCGCCCCCTCTGGGTGCGTCTGGCTCCCACTCTGGATGTGGGACGATGGGGACACCAGGCTGCCCTCAGAGTTGTAGCGATGGTCCTCACGCCGTCGGATTGCAGGTCACTCTGGCCCCTCCCGACAGCCTCACGGCCCTGGAGCGGCGCTGGGAAGGGCCGGTGGCGTTTGACTTCTTCGACCATGGGTGGGGGTGGGGAGCAGGGTGACTCAGGAGCTGCTGAAATGTGTAAATCTCTAGATTCATTCTAAAGCGGATCTCCTTATTTTGCTTCCTGCTAAGGAGTTTTTTAGGGTAATGTTTTGGTAAAACAAAATTCTTTCTTTTAAAGATTCTATTTATTTTTAGAGAGGAGAAGGGAAAGAGAGAGGAAGAGAAACATCAATGTGTGGTTGCCTCTTGCGCGCCCCCTACTGGGGTCCCGGCCTGCAACCAGGCATGTGCCCTGACTGGGAATCCAACCTGCGACCCTTTGGTTCCCAGCCTGTGCTCAGTCCACTGAGCCACATCAGCCAGGGCTGAAACAAAATTCTTTTTTTTTTTTTTTTTAAATTTCTTTTTAAGATTTTATTTATTTATTTTTAGAGAGAGAGGAAGGGAAGGAGACAGAGAGGGAGAGAAACAGCAATGTATGGTTGCCTCTCACATGGCTCTCACTGGGGACCTGGCCCGCAACCCAGGCATGTGCCCCGACTGGGAATTGAACTGGGACCCTCTAGTTCCCAGCCCGTGCTCAATCCACCGAGGTACACCAGCCAGGGCTGAAACAAAATTCTTGATGACATTTTTTTAACTTGTTTACACGCAAAATGTTATTAAGAGCCTTTGTGAGTGCACCCTTTGACCCAGCATGCACTATAACTTGTGATTCTGTGTTTTTTAATTTTTTACTTAAATTGCTTGCAGCTGAGAGTAAAGAGATCGCATTCATTTGGACTCCCTTCCTTGTGATCAGCCTGTGAGTTTGCACCTGGAACCAGCAGAGAGACTGCTCCCCTCCCCCCACCTAGTCCTCAGCTTGGGGCCCTGTCCCGGGAGGAGGGGGGCTTGAGGCGCTGACCTCAGGTGTCAAAGGACGTTTTCGGTGTCCCCTGGGCCACTGAAGGTATTTCCTAGTCTCTTTCAGGAACTGGCGGGAGGGGGCGTTTAGAGTGACAAAGGCCCAGCCCACCTCCCCGTAGCCAGAGCGCTCCCGGCCTGTTTCAGGCAGGCAGACTCCTGTGCACACTCCTAAAACGGAGACCTGAAGGTATTCGTGGTGAAACAGGGGAATGCAAACCCAGAAGCTCCGCCGCACTTTCTGTGACTCTCCCCGGTGCGGTGGGGTGGGGATGGGAATGGGGAGCCCAGAGGGGGCGGTGTCTTTGGAATGTCCTGTCCTTGGCATGGTCCAAACCGCAAGGTTGCTGTGACTGTTACCTTTTCTTATGGGGGTGGGTGGGGGGACGCAGGCCTTCACCTGGTAGCTCGGCTGGCTCTGGGACTGTGAAGGCGTACCACGGCCCGGTGGGCTCTGCGGCAGGGGCGGCAGCTCGCTGACCCCTGTGCACGACAGGCAGCAGTGGGTGCTGTTGGGCCCTGAGCCGGGGTCTGTGAGGGGGGCTGGTTCCGCGTCAGCCGTGGCCGGTGCCTTTGTCCTGCAGACTCACAGCAGCAGCCTGAGCTCGTGTTCACTGGGGGTGGGGGGGGCAGTGGGTCTTCCTCCCGGGAGGTTCTTGTCCCCGTCATGTCGCGTCCGTGCAGAGCAGTGGCCTTGAGAGTTGCCACTGGGTCATTGAAGCACCTGGGGGCGTCTCTGTGTAAGTGGTCTGCTCGCTCTTTTTATTCTTTAAAATGAGGCCGTATTTAACTGTATATTTCAGGATGAGGTTGCATTGGGAAACCCTCATGTCACCAAGTGACACGGTTTGCAGCCGTGTGGAGATCTGTGTGCACCCACTGCAGCCCGCTGGGTGCCCCTCGGCCCGTCACCCAAGGGAGGGCACTTGTCGGGCGCTCAGCGTCTGAAAGAGATTCCTCAGGGCACGTCGGAAAGTGCCGCCTGCAGGTGGCCAGTCCCCTCAGCGGGGAGGCCAGTGCCAGCAGCAGCGGCTGTCAGAGTTGGAGCGCAGTTCCGGGCTTGTCCTGGCTGCCCTCCAGGTCGCAGGTGGGCGTTCTCACCCTGGGTGTCCCTCCCTGTGCGAGCCCTGGAGGGACGGCACAGCAGGGTCAGTGTCGACTGCCCGCCTCCGCCCTGCAAACTGCTGGCTGTGGCTTCCTCCTCTGGGCGCTGCGGCAGCTCTGGGGCAGGTGGGTGAGGGGCTCAGCCCCCCATGTACCTGCGTCCCCGTGGGAGGCGCTTCGTCCAGGATGACTGAGGCAGGAGGAGCGGGAGAGCAGCCAGTCCCGGCGGGCAGCTGGTCTCCAGGGAGACCCCCTCACACGGCCGGCGCGTTTGGGCACAGCCGCGGACGTGAGCTCGGGCTGCGGAACAGCCTCCGCAGTGACCCGCAGAGAGCCTCAGACGCGGCTGCCGTGGGCATTGCCAGCCCGGAGGGTCTGGCCTGTGGGGGGCACTGGGTTAGCGGCGGGGGGGTGGCTTGCGGGCCCCCAAGTGTCCCGCGTGCTCAGGGAGCCGTTTTCTGTTTCAGGGCCCTGGGGTCATCCCAGACGGAGGTTGGGTGGGAACAGGGCCTGCCATCGACACCCCTGAGCCTGCGAGGGGAATGATGTTTTCTGCCCTTGAAGCAGCTGGTGGGGGCGGGGGGCACCTCTGTGTCTGGGCGTCTGTCGCTGTCCAGGAAGTCACCTCAGTACCAGCTCTGACAGAGCCGGGGGGCCCCTCGCTGGGAAAGTCGTCCTCAGGTGACGGAGTGTGCGGGGCACACGCCAGGCAGTCTGGTGGTTGACACGCCTGGTCTTCTGGGTGAAACGTGCCGACGCGCCTGTGTCTCTTCCGTCTCTGTCTGGGCGACTTTTCGCCTGTGGGCGGAGAGCCCAGCCCCGCACCAGCTCGTGGGGTAGGCGGGCCGCCCCGCGGCGCTCTGTCTTGGCTGTGCTGCCTGGGAGGAGTCACGTGCCCTTTCTGGGCCTGGTCGTGTCCGCCGCTGCACGGGGATGCCAACCATGCAGGCATGCGGGGAGCGCGGTGTGCGTCAGCGGTGGGTGTGGGGGCCGGTCCGTGGGGAGCCGTGCGGGAGCAGCAGAGATGGTGCTCAGTGAGGCTGTCCAGGAACACGGACGCACCCTGCCCGGAGGCCAGGTCCCGGACCCTGCACACGTGAGCGCCCGCCTCACCCGCCTGCCCTCCCCCTGTGCTCCGCAGAGCGCGGGACTGGGGGCCGCGAGCCGCTGCAGCCTGCATGAGATGAACCCCCGCGACCCGAACCCGTCCCCCCAGGACGCCAGCGGGCCCCAGCCGGCCGCCACACGGCAGCTGACGGACGCCGACAAGCTGCGCAAGGTGATCTGTGAGCTCCTGGAGACAGAGCGCACCTATGTGAAGGTGAGCGTGCCACCCGCCTGGGTGACGGGCCGCAGGGCCAGCAGGGCGGTCTCTCTGGACCGCGCGGCCGTGGCTCGGACTGTGAGCGCCCCCCCGTCGTGTGCGCAGGAGGCGCGGCAGCTCTTGCTGTGACTGCGACACGCGGGGCGGACGGAAGCGAGCTCGCAGGGGGGGGCGACGCAGTAAGTGGGGAACAGTGACACAGGAATGAAGTTTCCTTGCCACTGTGAAAACCGACCGTGGCTTGGGAAGGTTTGTTACTCTCAGAATCTGACCTGGGTCCAGGCGGAAGGGGGTCGGGCCCGTGTCCCTCGCTCTGACTTCAGTCACACTGTCGTGCTAGTCGTTTCTCCGTGACGTGTGGTGTGTTCACGTGGCACGTGGAACCGTGTGGTTCCCCACAATCCCGGAAACTGATGGCCGGGCGTTCTGGTGTGGAGCTTAGTGGCACGTCGCCACGGCGTGGTCCGTTTCGAGTGGCCCGTGTCAGTCTTTAACCTGAGGGTCGGCCAGGTCCGGCCCTCGCCGTTCTCACCGATGCGGTGTTGGCGGCACGGGGCCCCGCTCCCCGTTTCCACATCGTCCGCCATCCCAGCGGCGGAGGTGGGGCCGCGGGCGGCCGTGAGCTGTGGGCAGAGGGACTGCTCGCTCCCGGGCTGGGCCTCGGGCCCGTCCGCACGGGCAGCGCCCGTCGGTGCCTGCAGGTTCTTCAGAGGCCTCCGCGCGGCGTGCTCACGGCGTGCTCTCCCCGCAGGACCTGAACTGTCTCATGGAGAGGTACCTGCGACCCCTTCAGAAAGAGACTTTCCTCACCCAGGATGAGGTATGCTGGGAGTCGCCCTCGCGCGGGGGGCCCCAGTGCGGCTGGGCCTGGCGGGGAGGCCAGCGGGGCGGGCGTAGCCCCCGCGAGCAGTTGGGGTTTGTTTAACCGTGACAGACAAGTCACATCAGCGCTCTGGAGAGGAGGGGGCTGCCCCGCCCTTGGCGGTGGGGCCGTGATCATAATTGATACGTATTGGTAGAAAACCTTTGAAATCAGAAGCACGTCCAGTTTCTGAACTAATGAAAAGTGAAAGAGATTGGTTTCTTCGTTTTCCAGCTTGACGTGCTCTTTGGAAATCTAACCGAAATGGTAGAGTTTCAAGTAGAATTCCTCAAAACTCTGGAAGACGGCGTGAGACTCGTACCTGATTTGGAAAAACTCGAGAAAGTCGATCAGTTTAAGGTAAGTCAACTCTTGAAGGGCACGGAGCCGCCCCGGCGGGTCATCCTGAAGGTCGCGTTCAGTCCCAGGAGGCAGAGTGCTCTCGAGTTCCTCTGCTCATGCGCTGCATCATCGGCCTGGGCTGCCCGTGAGGACCCGCTCGCTCAGAGGGCGGCCTGGGAGCTGGGCTGGCCCGGCCGGGACAAGAACCGGTGGTGAGAACCGGCTCCATCAGCACGCCTGCTCCTGCTCTGGAAGCTGTGCCCACCTTGACCTTCTGTCCTGTGCACGAGGGGCCTTTGCACTTGCTGTTAGCGAGGCACCCTCGGTCTCCCAGTGAGCACTGATCCATCCTGTCCTGGGAAACTGCGAAATGGAGACACTTGTCATTGTCCCCGAGGAAGCCGGGCTCGCAGCCTTAATGACATGGAGGACAAGAGCCCTCGGGAGGCTGTGGGAGGCCCGTGTCTGCCCCGTGGTCGGCTTCCTTCCTTGGAGGCGTTCCTGCGTTCGCTGCAGGCTGTGTGTCGGCCGCGCCTTGCATGGAGGCCGGGTCGCCTTCGCTCCAGCCACCGTCCTGACCGCGGCTCGAAGGGCGGCGGCACCTGCAGAGTCCGGCTGCCCCTGCTGAGGCCGCTCAGTCGGGGCCGGGCCGGGCGGGAGGGGGCGCGTGGGGAGACCCCCTCACCTCTGCGCTGGCCGTGCGTGTGGCTCGGGCCGGACCGTCCGTGGCCGAGTGGACGCAGTCTGTGAGCGTCCTTGGCGTCGGCGCCCCCACACTGCACGCTCGGGGGCCCGGTGATCGCGCAGATCCAACACCTTGTTTTCTCGCTTGGAGCCTTTCCATTTTAAGCCCAAATAAGCAGCATCTCTCTCTGTGTAAACAAGGCCATATTAAGGTGAAACCCACAGAATGCTCCCTCCTGAGGCCTGAGTCACAGCTTTATGTGCAACGTGGGGTAGGAGCGTCCCACCTCGGGGCAGGGAACTCCTGGGGGAGGGCTTCTACCCAGCGCCCGCTCCTCTGTGGAGGGGGAGCTGGTGGGGAACCCACAGGCCGAGCCGGCCCGTCCCCCGTCAGCGCCTCACGCTGTGACCCACCCGCTGGACAGGCTGGCGTGATGACCAGGGATGCACGTTCTCAAGTTCGGGGGTTTGTGCCACCAGGAGCCAATGAGAGAGTTCAGGTTCCGGCCCTGCCCCAAGCACCTGCCGTGTTTCCTGTGGACACACCCACGCCCCAGGGGGCCCTTCAAAAGGCCCAGCCTGGCCAGCAGTGCCGTCTGCAGTGTCGCTGCCGGGGAGGCCAGAGCTGGTGCCCGTCACGTCTGTCAGCCATGTGTGCTCCGGTGGCGGCCTCACGCCATCAGCGCGCAGGCAGAGGCCAGGACAGGCGCTGCTGCTGGCCTGGCGGAGAGTCTGGCCGTGGTGAGCTCCCGCCAGGCCCTGCAGCTGTCCCGGGTGAGCGGGCGCTCACCGGCTTTCTCTCGTTCCGTCCAGAAGGTGCTGTTCTCCCTGGGGGGCTCCTTCCTGTACTACGCCGACCGCTTCAAGCTGTACAGCGCCTTCTGCGCCAGCCACACGGAAGTCCCCAAGGTCCTGGTGAAAGGTACGGCCTGGGGGGACGGGCGCCAGGGCGGGGCGCGGTCATCGCCAACTAGCGCGGCTTCGGGGCCAGCTGCGGTTGGGGGCTTCGGGGCCAAAATTGAGGAGCCATCGATGTGGCAGGCGCACAGAGCCTGACGGCGCTTGGTCGGTTTTCTCAGCGAGACCCTCGGCCCCGCGTGGTGGGTCCACGTCGGCGGGGCGCGTCGCCGTCACAGACGTGCTGGCTGGAGGTTCTGGGCTCTGGTCCTGTTCTTTGTGGGCTGCACTCTGACCCGCGTGTGTCGCTCACTGTGTGTGGAATGCACGCTGCTGCCCTGCTCCCCAGTGTGTGGTGACAGCCCCCCCCCCAACTGTGCACGCTGCTCCACCTGCTCATGCTGCAGGGGTGTCTCGCACAGAACAGCAGAGGCTTTCGAGGTGGGCAGCCCCCCTCCCTGAGTGTCCTGGAAGGTCCTGAGCGTCCTCAGTGTCCAGAGAGGGCTTTTGCTTCCCCAGGTCAGTGTGTGGTTGTCAGTGATGCATGAAAGGGTCGGAGAAACACCTGCCTGGAAAACTGTAGCTGGTAGAGAGCTTGATCCCGGGATCTCTGGACACAGCCTGCTGTCCCTGCTGCGTCACGGGGGCTGCACAGGCCCGCAGTCGACGCGCCGGGCCTGCTGCTGGAGGGCCTGAGCTGGCTCGAGCGACCCTGTCCCGGGGCTTGCCGGCGCGACGCAGGTCTCCGCAGGGCAGGGTCCTGCCCACAGGCAGCGGGAGGAGCCCTGACCCCGGAGGAGTGCAGAACTGAGAGGGGATGTGGGGTCCCCGTGCAGCTGGGGCCTCCCACAGACGCTGTGTCGGTGGCCTAGTTTCGTTTGTGTGTGTGTGTGTGTGTGTGTTTGTGTGTGTGCGCGCGCGTGTGCGCGCGCTCCGTTCACCTGGACGCTGGTTGCTGTTGGCTGGTGAGGCAGCGATTTCAGAGCTCCTCGCCCCGCGGTGAGATGACACACTCGTCACCCCCCTCAGGGCCGTGGGTGTTATTTTTAAACAGCTAGATTAAGTTCTGCCCTGTAGATTTTTCTTGATAATACTTGTTTGCACCTGAAAAAGATTATTGTCTCTTTCAAATTGTGCCTTAAAGCACTCGATCTGACCTACATTTTTTTAGTGGCCAAACATGCCAGGGGGTCGAAGGAGAGGCTGAGGACCAGGAGCGGCCGGGGTCCTTCCCCAGCTCGCTGGCTGCCGGCGGGACCGCCCGGATGGTGGCGGGGCCCGGACCCTCCCTCTTGGCCTGATGTGAGATGGACGTGGTGGGCTGTCGTGGCTGTGCTCTGGTGACTTGCAGACTCGGAAGGTCCCCTTGAGGCCAGGGTTTCCTTGTGCGCTGGCTCCGGGCCTGGCCGCCCCTCCCTAGCACACAGGTCACCTGGTCACTCGCTCCCAGGCCCCTTTCCCTTACTCTTCGGAAGGAGGGGTGGCGGCTGCCCCCGTGGAGCCTGGCTCCTCTCGGGGCTTACAGGGTGCAAAGACTGGGGTCTCTCTGAGGCTTGGCTCCGCCCTTAGCTGGGCAGCGACGGTGAGGAGACTCACCCACGGTGTCCCCTCGGGCTTCACGCCCCTTCGGGCCTTAGGGTGCAGTCCTGGTCCCAGCCGAGGGAGGTGCATTTTTCATCCTTGTCCGTGGCTTCTGAGGGACCGTGTGCCCCCTGTAAAGTCACTTTGGAACTTCCCCCTTTCTCCTCCTGTTTTTTTGTCCACACCACCTCCCCCCTCCCATGTCCCTGATGGGGGGCTGCAGCTCCAAGGGCTGCCCGGAGGGGCCTGGGCACAGGTGGGCCGGCGAGCAGGGACGGTGCTGCCTGCGATGTGGGTGAGCGTGCGGAGCAGGCCCACCTGGAGCCGGGGCCGCGACTCTGCATGAACGCAGCTCGGAGGGCGGTCGGCAGTCGCAGCCGGAGCCCCTTCCGCGCCCCCTTCCCGGAGCCGTGGGGCTGCCCTCCAGCCCTGGAGGCTCGAGAGCCGGGGAGGGGCGTTTTCTGAGGTGCGTCCTCGCGACATGCGGCGAGGCGACAGGTCAGGAGGTGAAGGCCGTCGAAGAGACAGTTTGTCACCGTTTCCGAGAAAAGGGTCGTGCCCGGCTGTGCAGGGCCACGCAGGGGACGCGGTGGGTCTGCAGAGAGGGGGGCGAAGGGACACTGGGCTGGAGAGCTGAACAGCCCCAGGGCCCTGCGTGCAGGTGACCCGCACTGCCTGCTGCCGGCCCCGGGGAGGTGGGGTGGGGACAGTGTGAGAGCTTATAGGAGGGGTAGGAGTCCTGGGTCAGTTGTTTGTGTGGGGAAGGTGCTTCCGGGGGAGTCCCAGGGTGGCCAGGCCGGGAAGGGGCAGAGTTCTGGGGTCGGTGGGGCCCCAGCTGTCAAACCGTCAGGAAGAAAGGACGTTCTGGACACTGGCAGGAAGGGGAGCAGCCTGGGGTTCACGAACCCTGTGATTCCTTTAACCGACCCCGGCGCCCCCAAATAAACACGGATGGGACCGGCCCTCCGGGCCCTGTGTGAGGCCTTTCCCCCCGCCCCCCGCCCGGCCCTGTGGAGGGGACTGCCGGGGACCGAGGCCGCGGCCCCCCATGAGCTGTGTGTCCCCTCGCAGCCAGGACGGACGCGGCGTTCAGGGCCTTCCTGGACGCGCAGAACCCGAGGCGGCAGCACTCGGCCACGCTGGAGTCCTACCTCATCAAGCCCATCCAGCGGGTGCTCAAGTACCCGCTGCTGCTGCGCGAGCTCTTCGCGCTGACCGACGCGGACAGCGAGGAGCACTACCACCTGGACGGTGAGGCCCCCCCACCCCCGCCCCGCCCGCGCGAGCCCGCCCCCTCGGGACCCCGCCCGCGCGCCCCCACGCGGCCCCTCATGCCCGCTCGCCCGCTCCAGTGGCCATCAAGACCATGAACAAGGTCGCCAGCCACATCAACGAGATGCAGAAGATCCACGAGGAGTTCGGGGCCGTGTTCGACCAGCTGATCGCCGAGCAGACTGGCGAGAAGAAGGAGGTGAGGACCCCGCCCCCTCCCGGAGCAGGTGTCGCCAGTCTGGTTGTGCTCCAGGGGGCATTCGCGAGGGCGGTCGTCACGGGGAACGCGGCTCCGAGGGCAGGGGGCGCTCACCCGAGGCTGCGGTGCGGGGCTTCCTCCTGCGCCGAGTTGCCCTTACCGTGGGAAGCGTGTCCTGAGTCCCCTGCCCTCGGAACCTCAGGCCGGCCCGGTGCCGAGTGTGAGGCTGAACACCGCTGCCTGCAGCCCGGAGGCTGGAGCAGGGGCTGGCTCGCAGCAGGGGCTCGTTTAGGGACTGAGGCTGAGGTGGGTTTTCAGAGCCTGCCTGGGGACAGTGCGGGGCACAGGGACACCTGGAGAGAAGGTGGGGCACACCGAGCTGCGCCTGAGTCCCCGGGGGGCTGGGGGAGCGGACAGGACCGAATACGCTGGCCGCCCTGAGGCGGGCTGGGCGGGCGGCCTCTGCATGTGGCCCCCCTCGACTTGGCCTTACGCCGCGGGGGGCTGAGGGGCGGGGGGTGGGGCTGGGAATGAAGAGGCACCCCTACTGTGATTGGAGGCGGGACCTGGGGGCAGGCAGAGCGTGTTGCTCCGCATGGACGGAGGAAACCCCCTGGCCCAGAGGGATGAACAGGTGTTGCCCAGGTCTGTTCTTGTCCTCGGTGAAACGAAGTTTTGGACACAGGAAAGATAATTTTCAGAAGAGGTCAAACTGCGACATTCCATGTGAATGTAAGAGCGAACCCGGAAGAGGGGGTTTCTCTTGCTCGGTGGTGGGACGGCAGCAGGCGGGGTGCTCGCTTCGAGGGGAAGGCAGGGTAGGGCAGCGTCCCTGTGGCGCGGGAGGGCCGCGGTCGGTCGGTCGGTCTCAGGCGGGCAGGGCCTGCACAGCCACCCTCAGCTGCGCCTTCCGAAGGGCCGCAGGGGGCGGGGCGCGTGTGGGCCGAGGTGGTGGGCCCTGCGTGCGCTCCTTGCAGGGGAAACACGGGAGACACAGGAAAGGGCGAGAAGAACGGCCTGCCGCCTCAGCGTGGGGGGCGTTTATTTTCATTACAAGTCGTGTGCTCGTGGAGGCTTGAGTCATTACGTTTTGAAAGTTTTCTACATTGATATTTTTGTACTGAACAGAGAATGTTCATGTTATTTTAAGCTATTCACGAGATTTTAAGTCGCTGTGTGATGCTTCGTTGTGTGGCTGCACAGTTACTTAGTTCCCGGTTTCGTTGACTGAGTGCCGTAACACTGGAGCCGTTGCTGGAAACATTTTTGCCTCCTCTGTGTTTTAGATTGTTTCATTCTGACAGAAGTGGTTTCGTTGGGTCCTGGCGCGGAGACTTCTGTGACACTTCATTGCGTTCTGTGTCGCTTGCCCGATCAGTCTCTGGACTGGGATGGTCTGGAGAGCACGTTGAAGGCTGGGAGGTGACGTGGGGTGTGCAGGGCCGGGCTTAGGAAGGAAGGGGTGTGGTTCAGACGTCACAGCCCACACGTGGGAACGGCCCGTCCCCGAGGCGAAGACCCGACGCTCCAGGAAGAATTCTGCGTGGCGGGGAGCGAAGGCAACGTTGGAGGTTCTGGGGGCAGAAACGAGTGAGGGACGGGGCGGGCCAGCCCTCCGTCCGCCGTGTGGGAGCGAGAGCAGCGGAGGCCCTGCCCTGTGTCCGCGCTGGCAGAGAGCCAGAGAGGAAGAGGCCCCTCCCCAGGGGCCAGGGGGTCCATGGCCACAGACAGCTGAGGAACCGAGGAAAACAGAGTTCCTTCAGGTCCCATCACATTACTTTCGTCCTCCGTTGGGGAGGACGGACGGACAGACGGAAGGAATGGGCCTGGGAGGGCGGGCAGGGTGGCTCTGGGCCCGGAGGACTGGCAGGTCCCGGCGCTGCTACGGAGGAGCCCCGGCAACGGAGGCAGCAGGTGCAGGTGCAGCCCCGGTTCCCGCGATGGGGATGCCTGGTGGCTGCGGCCCTTCCGCGGCCAAGCGCGGTTGTCAAGGGTTCAGCCCCGAACACTGACCAGTGCCTGCTGGGAGTGGCGGGCGTGTGCTGTGACGGTGCAGAGCCGCGCCCCGACAAAGCTGGCCCTCAGCCTCCCGGCCGCGCAGACTCTGGCCTGGACAAGGGTCCCGTCCCCTCGGTCGGTGGAGGGGAAGGCCGGGGCGGGGGGGCACTGCCGGGGAAGACGGCGCCTCTGAAGGGACAGTGAGGAGGCTGCGTGCCGGGGGGAGCCGCTCTGGGCCTGGTCACGTTTCCCTGTGGGGTCTGCTCAGCCCACTGTCCCCGTGTGGCGGACGGCTCAGACCGTTCACTGCGACCAGCATTCATGTCGCTCGCGGCGTGTAGGTCGGCTGCACTTTGGCCTTTCAGCTCTGGGGCTCAGGGCTGCACGGGCTCCGAGGCACTGCCCTCGGGGTCCTGGACAAGCAGGTGGCCGCCTTGGGCATGTCCTTCCCCGGCTGGAGGGTGGGAGCTCCGGCGGGGGGGCGGGGTGTGTGGAGACTTGTTCTGCTGAGTCCACGGCCCAGGGCACCTGGCCAGGCCCCAAGTCACTGGGAGACTCTGGTCATCATTCTGAGCAGCTCTCCCGTGGGAAGAGGGACTCGCCTTGCACTTGACCCTGGGGCGCTTGTGCCCAGACCTCACGGTTCTGCAGCCTCAGGGCCCGAGCTGCTGATGCTCGGGGAGCCCCTGTGCTGGCTCCCCATCCCCTCCAAGTCCAAGCGAGCCATCCCTGAGTCGGGCTGGAGGGAGAGGAAGCTCGTGGCCCCAGGACTCCGAGTGCACCCCGGAAGTCAGGGGTTTTGTGCCCCGCGGGGTCACCGCGGGGCGTGGGGGGCCCTCGCCCGGGAGCCAGTCCTCTCTCCTCGGGGCACCGGCGTCTGCAGCCGCGTGACCAGTGTTGACAGATTCAGCGCGTGTGGGTTTCAGAACCCCGATTTGTCCCTTTTTCCCACTTTGTTGTTGAGATTCTGGCAGGCACACGGGGAAGAGGAAAAGCGAGCAAACGGTTTCAGGCGGCGTTCTCATGAAGCGGGGCTGCCCACCGCCTGCCGAGGGTTGGCGTGTCCTGGCGGCTTGCGCGTGCCGCCGCCCCTGAGGCCCCGCCCCTTCCCCCACAGGTGGCGGACCTGAGCATGGGCGACCTGCTGCTGCACACCACTGTCACCTGGCTGGACCCGCCCGCCGCGCTGGGCAAGTGGAAGAAGGAGCCGGACTTGGCCGCCTTCGGTGCGTGTGCGCAGAGGGCTGGGGGCGGGGTCCGGCTCAGTTTTCGAAATAAGATGCTTTCTTTCCCAAGACGGAGCTTGTTAACACAGAGTTCGCTGCAGCTGTGACGCTGGCACCGCCACGTCACAGATCGCGAACTCACCCTTCCAGTTGGGTGTGTCCGGCGGGGCCGCCCCGCTGCATGAGGGGTGGGAATGGCCAGGCCGCCGTCTGCGCGGGTATAAATGTTCTGGTAGGATGACCGATCGGCAGTGGACCGGGGAGAAAGAAGGTGAAAATCAAGCACCTAATTTCTGAGACCCCAGATCCGAGGCCTTCTGCTCAGGGAGGCCCCCCGGCTCCCCTGTGTGTGGGGTTCGGTGCCTCAGTCCCGGCTGCCTGGGGTGCTGGGTCGTTCCCCCGGCTGCAGAACGAACAAGGACGTTCTGGCTAAATGTGCTGATGACTGATGTTTCGCACTTGAGATGCCGGAGCTCCAGAAGTTTCCGCTGGCACAGGGTGGGCGACTCCCCTTTGTTTGGGCCTGCTGTGCTTGATCCGAGCCTGGGGTTCTGTCTCCATGGGCTCTGGGCCGCGCAGCTGTGACGGGTGTGGGGGCTTTGCCACCCCCTCCCCCGCCGTCTCGTCTGCCACCCCACGAGGCCGGAGTTGAGGAGAAGCCGTGCGTTGTATGCCGTAACTGCCTGCTTTCTTTCCTCCAGTCTTCAAGACCGCCGTGGTTCTGGTGTACAAGCATGGCCCCAAACAGAAGAAGAAGCTGGTAAGCGGCTTCGCCTCACCCCACAGCTACTGCCCTGCCCGCCGTCTGCCTGCCACTCCCAGCCGTGGGGTCTCTGCTCGGCTGTCTCTGCTGTCCCTCCCTCTCTCCTTGTACTGATGTCGCTAAGACCCAGGGAACCGCCCGTCCTGCCTCTGCTCGGGCCCACGCTGGGCCGTGGCGGGGGCCTCCCCAGCACCGCACTTCCCTTCCCTCTGTCCCCACCTTCCCGTCCCCTTTGCGTGGGTGTCGTTGGTGGGCGCAGGTGTGTCCCTCAGCACAGGCGCCGCGGGGCGTCTTGCTTCCTGCCTGGCGGTGCTGTCCTGGGTCTGGAGGACGGGCGGGGCCAGGGCCAGGCTGGAGGGACTTTCTCAGGCCCTGGCTCCGGCTCTCCCGCAGGTCGGCCCTCACAGGCTCTCCATCTACGAGGAGTGGGACCCCTTCCGGTTCCGGCACATGATCCCCACCGAAGCGCTGCAGGTCCGCGCCGTGGCCAGTGCAGGTGAGACTCCACACGGCGCGGGTTGCTTCCCGAGTGTCTGCACCCACCGTATGGCCTTTGCTCCTCCCTGCGCAGCCGACTCTGTTTCCCCGCGGTCTCTGCCGCCCCTCGCCTACCCTGCCCTTCACCGACCACGGTGAGTGGTGAGCGAGCCGAGTGGAGGGTGCAGGGCCTTGTGTGTGGTTCTGAGGAAAGCCAGTGGTTCTGGACCTGGGCCAGCATCGCAGTGACCGACAGCTGAGCAGCAAGGAGCCGTCCGAGAGAACCCTTGGGCCTGCGAGCAGGCACAGCCTGGGAAGAGCCCGCCCGCCCCGGAGCCGGCCACGGAGACCACGCAGCACCGACAGCCATGGGCCATGTCCTCTCCCCAGTCGCTGCGTGTCTGTCTTCCTGCCGGGCGAAGCTCCGAGACCTCGGTTCCTTGTCTGCTGCCGAGTGCCCTGGAGCCCTGTCCGTCTGCGCCTGCCGTGCCCTCGAGCAGCGGCATGGCCCCGATCCTCCTGAAGCTGCCCCCCCAGGTGCGGCGTGCACCCCGCCTGCAGCGACCCCCCAGATTAAACCAGACGCAGCCGCTGTCACGGCTCTCGTGTCTGTGCAGTGGAGAAGCTCGCGTGTGGAGACACGTGTGCTTCGGGCGAGGGTTTGCCCATGAGGTTCCTCTCAAGCCTCCCAGCGTGGGTTTATTTACCCTGGTCCTTCTCAGTCAGCGTGTGATTTGTGAAGAGGGTCTACCTGCACACAGTAGGTCTGCAGATGGCAGCAACAGCGTTTCAAGGTTTGGGCACTGAAGACGAGCGCTGGTCGCCTTGCTGCCCTCCGTCCATCGGCCACCTCCTGCCAGGCGTCCAGGTGGGAGGCTCCTGTTGGGCGGCAGCCAGGAGTCCCGCCGCGAGCCGAGTGCGCGAGGGCTTGGTGTGGGCAGACGGAGCCGCCTCTGCCAGGGCGCCCGTCTCACCTGGCACTTCGTGCCCTCGAGGTGGAACCCGTCAGGGATGGACGACCTGCCCGCCAGCTGTTGCCGCGAAGTGCGTGCCAGCAGAGTCGCGCGTCAGACGGGCACGCCGAGACGCTCGTGGTCTGGGAGAACTCTGCGGACGCGCCCTGGTTGGGGGCACAGGGGCCCTGGAGGCCCTGTGACGGGTCCTGAGACGCGGGAGTGGTCTCGGCGCTCGCCCTGAGCTGCTCCCCAGACGCTGCGTCCGTGAGTCCAGAGGACCCGGCGCCGCAGACTCGTGGCGTGATGAGTGAAACGGCACGGCAGCGCGGGGCTGAGGTCTGCCTTGAACTGTAACTGCTCCTCATCTGCTCAGCACGCGTGTTTTGCTCAGAGCGGGCAGCATGGGGGCCGAGAACAAGGAGCCCCGTGGCTTCTAGGACCTGCTGCAGGCTCGGGGCCCTCGGGTGTTGGGGGGGAGGCCCCCATGGAAGGCAAGCGCTTGGTGGATGGAGTCTTCACCGGCACCCAGCCTGGCGCCGAAACAACTGCCCACGGAAGTGGGATGGTTCAGCCAGACCCGCTCCGCTGCTGGAAGGGCCGGTTCCTCAGCCGGGGAGCTGGGCCGGATATCCACCGCCCAGGAGGGGGCTTTTGCGGCTGGAAGTGTCCTGAGCTTTGTCCTCCTTAGCAGTCCTGGGGCCCGGAGCACCTTGTCCCCTGAGGTCACGGGGTCACGGTGAAGGTCCTGTCTTACGCTGCTCCGCTCTCCCGTCGCACGCCAGAGCTGGAAAGGCTCTTGTGAGATGCTCGCCCGCCCCCCCGAGACGCCCCTGACCCGCGCTCTCTCCTCCATGCAGACGCCGACGCCAGCACGGCCTGCGAGATCGTGCACGTGAAGTCGGAGTCGGAAGGGAGGCCGGAGCGGGCGTTCCACCTGTGCTGCAGGTGAGCCGGGGCTGCAGGTGCAGCCCTGCAGCTCGGGAGCCGGGGGAGGGGTGGCCCCAGCCCCTCTGGGCTCCCCGGAACAGCCCGCGGGTCTCGGGGCTCCCTGCGTCACAGCGTACCCGAGAAGTCACCGAGCACCTTGACTAGCGAGCAGGACCCGGAACGGGGACAGGAGCACGTCGACTGACGGGGACTGCAAAGGGCCGGGGGAGTTTCCACGTGTTCAGTGACACGTGCGGGTCTCCCCCGTGTTCGTGTTGGGGATCAGGGACGCGCGGCCCTGCGTGCACGTGTGTGTGTGCGCGTGCGTGCGCGCGTGCCCTGGAGCATCAGTGGATGCGGCCCGCAGGGGCAAGCGTGTGCATGCGTCAGGGCCCCGCGTCACGCGGTAGAGCAGCCGTCCACGCAGGGCGGGGCCGTGTCACCCAGGTTACCCCTCCCCCCCGCCCTGCACGTGGGATTGTACCGACTTTGTCCCCCCCACCCCCCGCCAGGAGAATTTGAGGCCTTTTCCCCCCATGCGGCCACTTCTGTCTCTCATTTTTACCTAAAAACAACACGGTGGGCGGGCTGGACGCTGGCGCTCTGGCGTATTCGCTTTAATTGTGACTCGCACTTCTGTGCGCCGCCAGGGAAGTGCTGGCCATTCCTGATTCCTGCAGCGCTAGCCTGGGGGTGTGGGGGGGTGGGTTGCCCACTGAGGAACCGCGGGGCCGACGGGACGGCCACCAGCCGGGTGGGTGTCAGGCTGTCGCTCACCCGGTGGGCGGTGGCCTCGCCCAGCCTGAGCTTTGCGGAGCACCAGGGCGCGTTGTCTCGGCTGCCGAGGGGTGCTGTCCCCGCCTTGCCCCCAGGACCCAGGCTTGCAGAGGGCCCCCTGCCTGAGGCCTCGGAGTTCGTGAACCCCGTGTTCACACCCACGGGGGTTCAGAGCCCGTGTTTGTGTCTACGATGACGCTCCATGCAGGGTGACCCGGACCCACAGCGGGCGCAGTCCCAGGGAGCCGTCGGGGCAGGAATTGAAGTTTTCCCCACGAACCCACTTGGGGTGTGAGCGGCGTCCTCACCGAGTCTTGGGGCCGCCCGCCTGAGGGTGTGGTGGGATGACCAGGCCCGTGAGGGGCCGGAGAGGCCGTGCGCTTTGGTGATGAGACGGGCCAGGCGGGGCCCCTGGGCAGGAGCGCTGAGCGGCCAGCCGGGGAGCCACTCTGCCCGGGACACCACTCCCTCCGGGAGCTGGGGCTCCGCGGAGCTTCGAGCTCCTGCCAGTGGTGCGTAGGTTTTCCCTGTGGAAAGTGCCGTGGGGGGCGGCCGTGGAGCCGGAGGCCAGCTCTGGAGCAGACCAAGGGCGCTGGACATGGCTCTGGAGGCCTGGGGGTGCTCTGCGGGGCGGCCGGAGCCTTGGGGTTTGTGCGTCTGTGAAAAGGTGGTGGAACCAAAGCTCCGCCTCACGTCTCAGGAGCTGAATTTGGCAGCTTTACGGTGCAGAACCCACCTGCCCGTCTGTCTGCTGACTCCGGGGCTGCAGGGAGGGCGGCCAGCCGTGAGGCCCCCAGTGGGCAGTGGGGACGGAGATGGGGGTTGGGCTCCATCTCTGACCCCTGGGCCTCGGGGTTGGGGCCGCCCCCGGCAGCGTTTGCGGTACCATGTGCAGACCCCGTGTCCCTAACGTGTGCACCTTCTCCCGGCAGCTCCCCCAAGAGCCGCAAGGACTTCCTGAGGGCCGTGCACTCCGTCCTCCGGGACAAGCACCGCAGGCAGCTGCTCAAGACCGAGAGCCTGCCCTCGTCACAGCAGTACGTCCCTTTCGGAGGGAAGCGGCTGTGCGCGCTGAAGGGGGCCCGGCCGGCCATGAGCAGGGCAGGTACTGTGGGGGTCCAGACGTTCACGGTCCCCGTGCCCCCCGCTGCACTGTAGCCCCTGTGAGCTCGACATCCTGGCCAAGCGAGATGGAGCTGGGGCCGTGGGGCTCCAGTGGGCACATGGCCCGCCCCTGGCGCCCTGGGGACCCGCCCGAGTGCTCCCCTCCTGCCCCCCTCGGCTGTCCCTCTGCTCCTCCTGCTCCTCCTGGCTGGTGAGCGCCTCCCCCACCCGCTGAGCGCACACTCCGAGGGGCCGTCCTGGCCGGCCGCTGACGGGAGTTGCTGCTTTGCATGACGGCCAGCTTTGCCGAGCGGGAAGTGTGTCCTCTCCGCAGAGTCATGGCCACTCTCCTGAGGACGTGGTGGCTTGGGGACTGGAAGCGCAGCCACGTCTGTTCTCAGTCGGAGCCCGTGTGGGGTCAGCCGGGGACAGGGCCGGGCTGGGCGTGGCCTGTGTTTAGGGGGCGTCGGAGGAGGGGCCAGGTTACATGGCCCCAGAGCGGACGCTGCTTTAGGGCTGGAGTGACCCCCTGGGGGTGTGAGACAGGGGTCGCTGCTGCTCCCTGCGAGTGGCAGGTGGTGACGGGTCCCTGAGAGGAAAGATCTCTGTGTGACACGTGGGGGCCGTGACGTCAGCGTAGCTGTGAGTTCACCACCCCTCTTTCAGAGGCTGCCCCGCGTCTGCCCGAGGGCCTGCGGGGCGGCTGTAGGGGTAGTTCTCGCGAGTCCCTCCTCCAGTCAGCAGGGACTGTGGGGACCTGCTAACCCCATGGCGCAGAGGCTCCCGGGAAGCGGCCCCACCTGTCCCCTCACCTGCTGCGGAGTGTTAAGTGGGGTCGGAGTTGGTGTCAGGAAACCCCGCCTGTCACTGGCTGACTTTCAGCTGCCAATCAGTGACCCTGAATTTCCTGAGAAAGTGAGCTCTTGGAGTTGGTCCCTTTTGAGACCCTCTGGGAAGAAAGTGTCACCAGCCTGCGGCCACTCTGTCCGGTGGCTCGTCAGGGCCGGAGGGCTCGTTGCCGTGCTGCATTTGCAGCGCTCGCCGCGGTCAGGGTCTCCACGTGAGGTGACTCAGGGACGCCGCCCGCAGGGTCAGCACGGCCTGGGCCCCGCGAGGCTGGCGGGGGTCCCGAGTCTCCCCTCCCTGCGTTGTCACGGATACCAGGTGGTGTGTTTGTCCCTGGTGTCTGGGTTGGTCGGGGAGCCAGACCCCCGCCCCAGTACCTGTAGCTCTCAGGACCAGCTGTGCGTGGCCGCCAGCCCCCCAGCGTGGCGCTCGTCTGTGCTGCGTAACCCCGTGGCGCCGTCGGGCACACGGCACAGCTGGCAGACCCGTGTGCACTCACGCCCCCCCCCCCCCCCCCCCCCGTAGTTTGCTGTGTTTGCACGGTCACCCGGCTGTCACCCGTCAGCTGAGCTTTGACACGTTTCAGAAAGGCGGACGTTGGCACAGGTGACCCTGCATTCGTCAGCATGCACCTCGCCGACCCGCGTGTCCAGGAGCCCGTCAGGGCCAAGGGTCCCCCTGCTGGTGCAGCCCAGCCGGCACTTTCGCTGCTTCCCTGCGGGGCAGCAGCAGGTTTCTCCGCTGCCTGATTTCCTGGCCGCAGTGTGCCTCCCCTCCCTGTGTGTCTGTGCTGGCAGGTGCTGCAGGCACAGCCTCCCTGTCCCCCACCCCCGGCCCCCACCCAGCGCCTTGGCTGGGGGGGGGGGCAGCGCCCTCTGTTGGCCGTCCTGTGGGTCTGCGTGCGGTGGGGCCCTTCCTCTGCCCCGTGGATTGGTGGTGCCCTCTGCCTGTCTGTCTGTCCGTTCTGGCTTCCGAGAGGGCAGTGGGTGGAAGGAGCAACTCCAGCGTTTGTGTCCCGAAACTGTCACCTCAGGCAGCACTGTGTCCATCAGTGGCCCCATGTCACTCCTTCCTTCGTGCCTCCATCGCTGTGTGGAAGGGAATTGCCGACCTGCAGCATGTGGGTGGGGTGGGGGGCCAGGGACATGTTTCCCAGCCCCCCGGTTCACCGGGGTTTGTCCGAGGACGGGGAGGAGCCGAGATGTGCTGCCCCGGGAGCCCGCAGGCTCTGTTAGAGGGACGCCGAGTTTCCTAGGAAGCGGGGCCACAGGGACCAGCCCCGGAAGCCCCTTGAGCCCTGGGAGGGGGCCGGGGTGGGGGCCCCCACTAACCCTCGTTCAGGGGTCTGCAGCGGGTCTACATCACCTGCCTGCAAGGTGCACAGGGTAGAGAGGTGCCCCCGACGCCCCGTAACCTGCGGCCCTGGGCCCCTCTGTGTCCCCTCACCCCTTGGTCAGTTGCTCTGGCGTCCTTGTGAGCTAAGGACTGCGGGACGGACTGGTGACGTCTGGGCCTGAGGTCCCGGGGACACCACAGCGCCCGAGGCGACCGGTGGTTGTCTGCTGCCGCCCTCTGGACGCCCGTCTCACGCGAAGTGCGTGGGTTTGTCTCCGTGTCTGTGTGCAGTGTCTGCCCCGAGCAAGTCTCTCGGCA